>JAUZST010089557.1:0-19625 GCA_034779995.1 Parotocinclus haroldoi
CTCTCTCTCTCTCTCTCTCTCTCTCTCTCTCTCTCTCTCTCTCCCTCTCTCTCTCTCTCTCTCTCTCTCTCTCTTTCTCTCTCTCTCGCTCTTTCTTTCTCAGCTTCTTGCTTGCGCTCCAATAATACAATTTTCAAGATATTGTACATACACAGTTAACAAAAATATTATTATTATTTCATTGATTTTTGTGAGAAGTATAATTTTCAGGTGGCATTTCCATTGGTGCTATCAATGCAGGAGACTCTACAAAACTTCAGAGAGTGGTGGAGTGTCTGATATATAGAAGTTTGATTATATACAGAGATAGTATTTATATCTACTTTCTTAACAAATTACGGATTCTAATTGCCATTATCATCACATTTACAGTCATTAAAATACACTGCTCAGAAAAATTAGAGGATTTTTCAAAATGATATGATACAATTACAAAAGAAGCATTTGATTTTATTTCATTATACAAGACCACCAGATAAGCCAATGAAAATAAAGTTGTTTGATTACACAAGTGAGATTCAAACTCACTTATCATGATTAAGTAGCAGTTGACATATTCATGGGATTAAACAGAAGGATGTTAAACTCTATGAGAGTACCACACATTGACTGTTCAGTAGGGTTTATGGTCACCGAAGACTGCCAAACTCACTGACAGCAATTAGGCATGAACAAGATCAGATTGTCCAGCAGTTCTTGTTGGATCATTTGTATTAATTTTGATATAGCCCTTACATTTTTTGTGAGCAGTGTACATTATGGATTAACTGTTGCCTAGTTAAATCTTTAGCCCAAGAAATCTATTAGATTTTTCTTATTGTCCTTTTTCTTCTTAAAATTGTAACTATTTAAATATCAACTTTATCGTCTGTTTACAATTTCCATTTTAGTTTAGACAGGTCTAAGACATTGTTCAGTTTAAAATGTTTATACATTTTGTAGTGCAGGATTAAGAAATAAACTCATATTTATTTACACTTTTAAAGCCCCTGTACAGCTCTTGCAGTTCTCTCTTGCTAAAGTTGGTCTGAGCTTCTAGCTGATCCAGACCTTCAGGTCGATGACATACCATAGTCATTTCCAAATCATCATCCACCTTATCTAAAAAGAGAAGTGAAGACAGGCAGAGAGGAATATTTTTTATTCTTGGAAGTAGGCATCAAACACAGAAAGCATCGAATAAGGCAAAAGCAAAACGGCTGTGAGCAGCAAGGTATTTGTGTCACCTCCACTGGATATTATATTTATCACTGTGGCTCCTATATTCCTGTTAGTCTGAGATTATATAGTGCTATTGTTCTCAGGGAGTTAAATAGTCAGACACATTACTGTTCACTCTGGTGAACCCTAACAATATACAAGATAACATTTACAATATAACATTTGCAGTACATATAAGCATCAACATGCATTCAACCACACAATACATCATCAGAGCTAGTGCACTGTCTTTCATTTTCTGTGTTTGTATTTGGAGGCATGGTTTCACTTATTTCACATTCACATTGCACAACCCTTCGTTTGTATTTCATTGGAGAACATTCAATGTTCTTCTCGTCCACATGGCAACAGAAAGCACAAACAAGACTGGCAGTGACCAGTTTTTAGTAGTTGTTACATAAACAGAATGACCAGTATCAATTGTGAAGACTTGGAAGCTGCTACTGGCCTTATTGTTGCTTCCCTGACCAACTTCATACTGGCTCAGTAATCCATTATGTGATGGGCCTTTTAAAGGCAAGGTGCTAGGTTAGACTACTATGCAGTCCTAGTAGAAGTTGAAAAATCAAATATACTACAACAGACATTAGGTGGGGGCAATTACCCTGGTGTGTGACCTGGAAGGTGATTGGCTTTACCTGAGCAAGTTTATAAAGGTTCTAAAGGAGCTTATCACTTACCTACACCAAGTGCTTTTTAACACTTGTTCAGATTTATTTTACTGTAGTTTTTATTTTGATGGTGAAACATATTATGGGTGAAATGCTTGAGGATAATTTAGATTGCAAATTTAATATACATTAACAAAAAAACAACATCCGCGTAACAATTGTTTATTAGATTACTTTCATTTAGCTGTCGTTGGTGATGTGTAAAGATGAATCACTGTCTTTGAGCATCGAATTACATTTAGCTGAGATCCATTTCACACTATTCTTTTGTAGTATGAAAGTCTAACATTGATCTTACCGAAAATAAATAGCAGCTGATCAATACACTGCAGTTTCATTGTATGGTTAAAGAAAGAACTAGAAACGACAGAACACATAGTGCTACTTAAAAGCAGTACAGTGTGGATTGTTGGCCACAAGGTGGCACTGTAGGCCACCATAGGAAAACTGGGTCGCCTTAACTCGCGTGTCACGGAGTTATATTCAGAACGTCCACTGGGTTTTCATGGAGATTTCTAACGATCTTAGAAAAGTTGAAAGAAAAATCTTCCTGGAAACAGTTTACAAAAAAAGTTTCGAGTTTACCTCGAAATAGTTTAAACTCCACCAATTCCCACAAAGGAATCCCGTAGTAACTTCTAAGCAAATGAAGTCTGTTCATGTGACAACCATCAGGAGAATGCTGGCCAACAGTGTTGTGTTTAGCAGAACTTAGAAGGATTCTTGATTATATTAATAGACTATAGATTTAGATCACATAATACTGGATACTTTTGTATTCTCTTAAATCAACGTATCAACAGGGCTTGTGTAGAAATATGTCATATTTAAGCAGAAACCAAATTCTAAATGTTTCACAAACTTTCAAATGCAACTATGACTATTCCTTGGCACTATACTGCTTACAAAATTAAGGGATGTTTCATTAAGGGCTATATCATTTCGAAATATTCCCTAAGATTTTCAGTATAATCCATTCTGTTGCCACTGATTTTCTGTTGAGAATCTATGCTAGCATGCTTTGTATTACAGTCCTATTAGCAGTGCGAGTGGTGGAAATAAAAGGTAACAAGAACTAATTAACATTAATTCATGATAAATGCACTAATTACAAGTGGCAGCGACGAACATTTGGTCATATACAGTCCTATGCAAAAGTCTTTTTAAGTTTATATTCTGCTTATCCTTTATCCATTAAGTGACTGATATTTGTTGTGTTTGCAATTGTTTGAGTGGCAATATGATGCTCTCTTTAAGTCCATGCTTGGTTTTTGCCAATCATGCTGTTTGAAGTTCGGTCCAAAAAGTTCAGTCCTTTGGCAACATGACATCAGAAAATATAAACAAAGCATGGCACTATTTAGAAGATGTTTCAGTCTTTACCCTGCCTTACGGACCAGCTTTGTGTAAAGCTTGTGAAATTGCTGTCACGTGCACATCTCAACCAATCTCAGCCATATAGAAAAGCCATTCAAAGTTGCTAATAGTTTCTTTTAGCTAGAATGATTAATATCCTTAAGGCTTGGCCATCAAGTTTCGAGGCATGACCCAATTTAAGCAAGGTCCTGATTTTCGGTGCCAGGATGATGAACTGGAGAACTGCATCATCCTACATGGCTCCCCTCTGACCCATTTCTTCTTTTAATGCAGGTTTCAATAACAGGTAGTTGTGACCCGCTGATGAATACCCTCATTGTGGGTTGCTTCCTTATCTGGCCTGTTCATGCCACTGGTGAGTCTCAGCTACTTCTCCTGTTCTGGTTGGAGTTGTCTTGTTCTTATTTCTTGTCTAAATAGCGTTCATATCGTAGCTATGTTTAAATGCACATTGGGTGTCTGTGTTATCAACATCTGTGGGTTTATCATTGTAGCTCTATCAATATTAGCATTGTGTGTCAGAATTAACATTTTCTGTGGTCACCTAGCAGGTACAGTTCTGCGAAGCTGCCATGGTTGGATCCTTGAGCAAGACCATTAACCCACTGTATAATTGTATCAGTTTCTCTGGATATTGGTGTCTGCTAATTGAGTATATGAAAAATGCAAATTTCTGTGTGTTTAGAATTGTTACCATTTGTCAGTCTGCATTACCACTTATTTGTGTTCTTTAGCCAAGCATTATCCCATTGTCACTGTATCTTCATGTTGGCTTATCTAAATAAGGCATGCACACATGTATTTACATTAATCTCTCCCTTGCCCCACTTGTGACAATTGGTAGATGTTTTGCTTCTTGACAATCCTTTGAACAGTACTTTTTGGATCCTTCTGTTTAATCTGTGCATCTCCAGAGTCTTATCCCAGGGTCCTTGACACCGTATCACATTTCCAACCATGGAGAAGTCATGGTAATACCATGCACCATTCTCTGCACTAATAGTGGAGTCACAGGTCAGTTGGTGACTCTAATTTCAACAATCACATATTCTAACCAGGTATTTTACTCATTCAATTTTAATTACTGTTCAGGATCTTTAAATGTTTTTTTTACTTTCCGTTTCTAGATGTAATGTGACAAAAATATTAGGATATCTTACTATTCTAATATTAGCAGAGGTATTAGGATTATTGATACTGGGATTAACTTAATATATGCAAACACTGTCAGAAGGAACATCTTTGTGTGCCATTTGAAGTCATGTAGCATTTCCTCCAGCATTTCCATGTTAATGTTGTATTTTGTATATTGTCTGGTTTAGACTTTTTCTCTGCAGGAAGCTGCCCATGTGTTAACCCTCTGTGTCTACTATGAACTTAAATATAAATTAAATATAACATTAATATGTGCTACGGTGTAAAATGATGCTTTAAAACCATCAAACTACTTATATTTTAACAAGATAAGACATTGATGGAAAATTATTCTTTTAAAATAATATGAATGACAATCATAGATAAGTAACTTAGAAACAGACAAAAAGCCACATAACTCCTGTCTTTAAAAAATGCTTTTTCAAAATAGAAAATAAAGCATCAAAATGTTAACATGAATACTTATTATAGACTGCCTTACATGTGTTCTTACATATTATTACTGTTGCTGTTAATTAATCTTTCTCATACCATGTATATTCTTCAAGTTTTAATTTCATTTAAAATTCCATTGCACAATTGAAATATTTTGAAAATAATTTATAATTATTATAAATAATTGAAATAATTGAAAATAATTGAAAATTAATATGCACACCCTTCTGACAAAAACTCTGACAAGCATTTTTCTTCTACCACCACAGTAGTCCTTATGTACATGTCAGTGTAGTAATTCTGTTTTGAAAGTGCTTCCTCTGCATAATCTGAATTATCATAATCAGTGCACTATAGCAAAGATGCCCCAAACAGACACAAACAGTCTGCATTCACAGAGGGCATTTTATAGACTTCAAATGTGGTTTTTTACATATTGTTATTTCTTACATATTCTGCCGGTTCTGCATTTTCCTTTCATATTTGATGTTTTTTGCACTACATTTGACTTGTACAAAGCATATAACACTCATGCACCCACTCAAACACACTCACTCTAACTCTCATTCACATGGAACGTTTGCATCACTTTAGGTTTACAGTGTGAAATCAGTTACATGCTGCTCTATGGGTGTTCAGCTCCTTCACACATAATATCAACAAATGTTTCCAAATAACTCTACTATCACTCCTTTTCTATCCTAAATAGTCAATTGCATAACTATCCAAACCACCAGGTGCTGGGACACATGAAGCAATGTTATTGAGCATTTCCTGTTTACAGTTCTCCCAATTCATACATTGGCATTTTGACCAGCATATTCTGACCACGATTTTGCTTAATTGTACTAGCCACTGATTAGTTTCTGTTTATTTCTGCTGAACTGTTATACTCTCAAAATACGGGGTGCGTCAAAAGTCACAGGACACAGTGAGTCAAAAGTCACAGGACATGTTTGAGCTCCCAAGACTATTGTTGAGGTTACTTGTTCTGTAGTGTCTATAAAAGACCACTACATGGCTTGCCGTCCACAGTCCCGGTTTCCTGGAATTTGCCTATGTGGGAGCAGTGCTGTGTGTAATTGGTGGTCTTTCTGGGTGTCGGTTGTTGAAGTCTGTGGCTATGATATTAACTATGATATCAGCTGCATTCCCCGGACATCAGATTAGCAATTCCATCTACAGATACCTGTGGTGAACAATACAAGTTTTTGTGCCAATAACTTTTTAACCACAAGAGTGGTACAAATCCGATTGCAGCAATCAATTTCTGAGACAATTCTGGTCTTCCTTAGAAGCTTTGAAGATTGTGGCCATGTTCTGGACATATGTATATAGGTTTGCTCAAATATTTGCCCTTCTCACCCATTACTTTCTGAGGTACTGTTATTTTGAATTTAGTTACCTGTATTTATCACTGTTCCTCATTTAACCTGACAGTAGGCTCCTACCTACCTAACATTTAAGCAGTGTTGGGGGTAATGTGATTATTTTTTATTACAATGAATGTAACATTAAAGTTCAAAATTTTGTAATCACCTTACAGTTACTAACATAATAAAAGCAACATAGCTTGCATTTTTTATCCAAAGAATAAAACTTTTATGCAGAAAATGCTGTTTTCTGCATATTTTCTGTATAAACTGACCATAGAGCTTGTCATATGACTGCAAATGTGACAAGCAAATCAGGCTTAACACTTATATCGCCCAAACAGCTCTTCCTTTCATTGGGCCATGTTTAGCGCTATTTTGACCTCTATGTGTGGACTTACTTATATTACTCAACTTATTAAATGTAAGTTTATGCAGCCTTATCATTTCCATAATTGTACATTTATGTTGGAAAAAAAAGGTTAAGTGTAATGGAACTGCATATTTAACATTTTATTTATACTACCATTCTATTTATATTACCATTTTGTTGCAAGTACTAAAGAGATGTGTGTGATGTAAAAAGAATCCCAGATTGTAGCTATATAAAAATGATCAATATTGAGTACAAAACTTTCCTGGACCTCTCTGGGCTAAACTCCTCAGACGTCCTTATTATATCCCAAGTATAACATCACATAAATGCTAGTGAAATTAATTTTATAAAAGTTTAATATCATTGCAACTGTTATATTTGTTCTTAAATAATATTATTATAATATAATAACTATGGAAAGAAATATTAATTATTTTCAAATAACTACCCCATCCACAACACTGTACTGTACTACATAATATCCCATGAATTCCTTAAAAGATTGCGCTAGTGTTTTAAGACTGGGTTAATATAAATTTCAGCATACTCTGTAACTTTGTCACTCTGTCAAGTTTTGAACCACAGAATATACTGCAAATCTGATTTCTGAGATGATTCTGGTCTTTGATATGCTATATGGTCACCATTGGAAAAACGTGCTTGAGCCAATATGGCAGCTTTATTATTTAAATACGACTCTAGGATGTGCCTGGATTCATCCTAAAATCAACATCAGAGCCCCTCACTCAGGTGACAAATCCAGGGATGATCAAGTCCTGCATTGCATCCCAGCAGCACCAATCCACCAGCTCACCATCTTTATCTAAAGTGTGGTTTTCTCTGCAGCTTCTGTAGTGAAACAGATGGCTCTCCTCCTAACAGCTCTAGTCACTCCTAACCCTACCTGGTAGAGTAACACCCCCCCCCAATAGGTTAGCAGTAAGCCTCCAAGCAGTATGCTCTAACAGGTCTTACTATCTGCTGTAGTTAATTGCTATGGTGACTGCTTCAGCAACTGCTTTTAGCACCTAATCGTAGTGCCAGCACCAGCAGCCACTGGCTTTAGGACAGCTGCTGAGAAGGTGTTGAAGCGATTCCCCTCCCAGCACACAGGGGGCAGGAAGGTGTCTCAATCGTGCCCTAAGTGTAAAGGTTTGCTGATCTGGCAAGGTGTCTTAGATGGCTTGGACCAGGAAGCTAATGCGGTAGCTGTCAGCCCGCCAAAGATCTGGCTGCGAGATCTTCTGCTGCAGCGTATTCTCCCACCAGGCTCCCTGCTGACTCCATGCTACCACCATCTTTCTGGCTCTCACCTCCTCTACACCTGCGCGTACTTCCTCCTGGCGGAGATGTTGTCACTTCTTCCTCTTAGCTCTGTCCACCTGGCTACCTGGAAAATGGCCCAGGCCTAATCACCCTCTTGCCACCGTCCCAACTAGGACCTTCTGTCTGAGCCATGCCTCCACTGCCTGTAGCTTTCGCCACTTCCTGCCTGTGCGAACTTAGATGCCAGCTGTTGCCACATTTTGGTCCCTGGAGTCCCTGTACTGCATGACCTCTCTTGTCTGTGTTACCACAAGCTCTTCTGAGAAACCGCTAAAGGGGAACTGTAGGATGTTGGTGGACCCATACAGGGCAGCACTGCTTAGGCTACTTGGCATGCCAAACCACTTTCGTAAGTCACAAAACCCAGGAAAGAATGGCATGTTGGTAAATCCAAGCCTTGAAACAACCTGGCAACCCTGATTTATCATCCTTGGTAAGCCAGGCTCCAGGTTTACCACAGGTCTTGTGGATGGCAGCTTTGTCCTTCAAACTGCAGTCAAAGAGCTTCCCAAAGCTCTTGAATGGCTCTTCTGATAGTGTTGGAATTGTAGTCTCTGAGATTTTGAAGCAATACTCTAAAAGATAGGTCCCTTCACCCATTACTTGCTGGGATATTCAAATATGTAATTTTTTTTTGTTTCTGAAATAAAAGGAATCACACTGTACAAAGGATGAAAACAATCCAACAAAAGCTTCTGTTTAAAAAAAACAAACGTAAATCTTATTTATAGCAAAATGTCCCCACAATGGGAAATATATGTCAGATTTTGATACCTTTGTGTAGTGATTTGATGTCCACACACACACCCTTACAGTCACACTCACACATGAAACAGTCCCATTAAATCTGTCCTACATGAAGAAGTTAATAAGCACTTTCACAAGTACTAACTTAGGCCTTATCTAGCAAAACGTTCCGTTTTTAAAAAAATGACTTAAATCTTATTTATAGGGACCAGCAAAAAGTCCCCACAATGTAAAGTATATGTCAGATTTTGATTTAGATATCTAAATGGTCACCTTTTTGTACATACACACACACACAATCACAGTCACAGTCACAGATGAAACATCTCATTAAATCTGTCCTACATGAGGAACTTAATAAGCACTTTCACAAGTGCAAACTCAGACCTTGTGTGTCAAGAGTGGGACTGCAAGTGGGTAGTATGAGGGAAGCATGAACAACCGACACACTTAAAATATTACACTAGGAATATTGGGCCTGGGGTAACACAAAGACAATGAGAGAAGAAAGATCAAGGAAATGGGGTGAAAATATGGATAAGGTAAAAAGTGAGACTGAGAAAGAGAGATGAAACAGCTGGAGGCAATGTGTGGGTGGTGATTGAAGATGTGAAATATTCACCAGAGAAAAGGCACTGTTGAAGCAGCTATGAACATGCACAGCCTTTCACACACAGACACACACACACACACACTAATTATTTGTATACCCCTTAGATCATCATCATCAGCTTGAGAAACCTAGCAGAACAAACTAAGCCCGAAGCAAGTCACAGAAGCACATGTACAACCTTCAGACTTTATGCAACCATAACACCCACTCACGTCCTCAGTATGACATAACACTCAACTCAGTGCTGAATATCAATGAACTGGCACATAGCACCAGCAAACCCTGCAGGCTGGCCGCATCCATCTAGCCTGTCCAAAGTGCTACCAGTCAAACGCAAATCAATTATTTTCCCTCAGACCACTTCACTGCTTTCATCACCCTAGTGCTAATGTATGCGCAGCAATACCTTTAAAAGTCAATTTAAAGTAAAAGACATATAGTCATACTGAAGCAGATGCCCAGTGAAAATGAGCTAAAGCCAGATCCATTGGAGTTACATGGAGTAAGCTACATGATGTACATGGAGAGGAATGGGTTAATGTGCTAATTAAAGGAGTGATTTATAGCACAAAGCCTTGCCAACATGTCAACAACTAATAAATCAGTCACACTTGTCATATTATGTTGTAAGCTTTCATCAGATTCTATTAAATCCTACATGTTTAGTTCTAATAATTGTAGTGATTTGTAATCATTGCATCTGTAGTCAAACTAAAAACAAAACAATTAATTATCATCAATTTTTTACTGCTTGCCCTGTCATCAAGATCCTGAGTTTGATGTGATAGCCCTCTGTGTCCATGAGTCAATTATAGCTGGCCCAGCTGTCTGGGTGTAACAGATGGTGTAACAGAGTCCTCGGTTGATTGTCTCTGCAGTCAATCTAAGTCATTTCTGAGTTCATTTGTTCAAAGCAAAACAGGTAGCATCACATATTAGCTCTGTCCCTGCCAGATTGGCATCAACTTAGTGAAAGCGGACATTAGGGGAACAGCACTTGAAAATGGCTACATTAGAAGAAAACGTTCTTTTATGACTCCTGATGCATTAAGATTTTGTATCTATACTTACAGACTTACTGAATGCCTCTACTCAAAACTATATCCAACCTATAACTACTGATATTTTCACAATTTTCTCACATATGGATAATCCTGCATATAACCAACTAAATATTTCAAATAAAGTTTTATGGTAATTTACAATGAATATTTAAAATATACACATCTACTTTATGGCAAAACTGTATTGCTTAAATATAAAAAAATATTATTATTAATATTTTTATTTTAAATATCTAGAATTATTTAAAGCCTCAAATAATAAAGAACTGAATTTAGTGAACATTCTTTGCGTGTGCTGGTCCTTTTTCAACTTATTTATTCAGCCAGGTGTGATTATTTCATAAGGGCGGGTGAGGCAGAGCCAAAATATTCATCCTCTTTTAAGCATAATTCCATACCATGTACCACTTTTATCGACTTAAGGCTTAAGTATTTTTACTATTAATTAAATGTTTATTTGAAATTAAAAAAAAGAAAATACTGTCACTATAGTAATCTATCAACATATGTGACTGAATTTCTGCGATTGACAGCAAAGCACAGTACTGTAGCAGAGTGTCTTGCTACCCTGCAAGTTTCTTTGGGGAAATCTGTCAGTAAACTCTGGTACTGCAAAATACCATGCATAAATGCTGCCCAGCAGGGCAGAGTGAAGTCCATCCCGCAAGCACCAGCCAGTACCACAGTCATTACAAATGTATTATTCTGCAGGTTAATGTTCACTTCTGAATATGGCAGCAAGTGTGTCAAATGCATCAAATTGTGCATGGTTTCTTTTTTAATGCTTTCAAATGACTTTTAGATTTCAGAAGAGAGCAGTTTTGATGGTTGAGATACGATTATCTAACATTAGCTCCCAACTGAACATCAGCCAGCTTTTTTTTAAATATGTCTGTGTTTGCCCTATTTATATTTTGTTTAAAAGCCACCACTGCTTTCAATATTTTATTTTCAGATTGGGCAGTGGGCAGCATAGCTTCAGGCCAAGCATAAATAACAGTTCATGAACACCCAACCACCACTAATGCTTCTCTGTCTGCACTTCTAACTCCAGTGATTAGTAATTAGTCTCCTTTTTGAAATGAAGATTAATATATAAAATGCATCTACATTTATGTCATTTAGCAGACGTCCTTATCCAGAGAGCCTTATAATTAATACAGTCTTAGAATTCAAGCAATTGTGGATAGAGGACCTTGCTCAGGGACCCAACTGTGGCCGAGATGGGATTTGAACCCTGGACCCTAACCACTAGGCTAAAACAGTCCCATCTCACTTAATTCTTGAAAGCTTCTACCTAAGAAGCTTTAAAGAAAATAGATAATAATATAGAAAATAGAATCAACATATTTAATTGTACTGTATGTATTGTAGATACACTGCTCACAAAGATTAGTGGAGATTTCATTATATTTAAAAAAAAGTATCCCATATTTTTGTGAGCGGTATATGTTTACCTTCATTGCTATTTCCAATCCATTTTGTTATAGAATGTCTGTAAATCACAGCATCCTTTATGATATATGTAATTATGACTTCCTGAAAAGAAATATAAAAGACAATTAAACTGTAATTGGCCAATTCATTTAAAACAGTTTGTTTACAGTAAACAGCCTGTTTTAATATCTTACTTTTGATAATAACTAATTAATTATATTATATATTTACATAAATATTCCAAATCAAATATACATTTTGAGTGAATTGTAGCTGTTATAGTCTATCCTGTGTTAACATAATTAGCTAATATTCATAATATTACCCTTTTTTACACTGTTCGTATAAATTGCAGAGCAATTACAAATTCCTCCTGATGGAGTGTACCTTTTGTTGTACTTGAGCACTGGTTGCACTGTATACAGTATGTAATTGTTACCTAAATTTGTCACCAATGAAGAATAAAGGAATGTGATAGTAATTTCTCATTAAAATATGCTCTTATACAGAAGCAATGATTCAGGAGTAATTGAGAGTTTAGATGAAGAGTGAGAGAAAGTCATAATCTCATAAGTCTTAATAACATACGTTTTAAGCAATATTACATAAATAAGTGGCCTCTGTTTTTGCATTTTATGGTTCATGTTGTCGATGTTTTAAGTTTCAGAATTCAATCTTAATACTTTTACCTGGTGTGAAATAACTACAACTAAATGTTTCCTGTATAATGGCTTGCATGAAGTTTAATACATTCCTCTATACAGAACAGCTTACAAACGGGAATGTTGGTGGGATTCAAAATTAATCCTCAGCATTTCTAGTGAATTAAGGTTAAATAACTTGTTGTGTAAAAATATGATGATGATTTAGGTCATATTTATGCAGAGATATAGAAACTACAAAGATATCACATGTATGAAAGAACAACTGAAATATTACATATGTTAAAATATTTTTATTGCCCCTCTTTAGGACTTCTGCCAAAAAGATGATATCACCCTAGCACTCCCACATGTATGTCCCTAGTACTTGACATTCTTTGACAACAGGTTGTACATTTTAAACATGTATTATATGACTGCCATTGTACCTCCCTTGTACTAACAAGTGATTTAAAGAATATTTTTCATGGCAATTACATTATAGATGCACATTAGCTGTGAAAACCAATGGGGTACCCATTTAGTCTATGATAGAAACAGTCACACTCATGCACATTGACCTAATTATAACTGTTTCACTGTGGTTTATGGGTGCTTACTTTGAAACACATGCTTTTTTGTGTTTCAAAACTGATGGCTACAGTACTGTGCAAAAGTATTAGGTCACCATTAGATTAGATATACTGTCTATTTCAATTTTAAGATTAAAATGCGCAGAAATGTGGCAGAGACAAAATACACTTGTGTATCTCCTCCTCTCATTCAGTACCTATAGTAAGTTAATCAGATAGACATAATGATAAAGAGGACAAAATATGATTATTTCTTTTCCTATTTAGCATTTCCTTATTTCCATTTTTCTTTGTTTTGTTGTGTATGTGTGTATGTTATTTCATTGCTGCCTTTTTGCTCAACCTTGTAAACAAGACGACAGGATCCCACAGAGCAAGTTTGAAATGCAATACACATATGCACACATATGTGCAAACACGCATAACACTGCCACATCAACGTTGTCATGACAACAGTGCTTCCAAGGTAACAGGCAGGAAGAGGGCATGTGAGTAGTGTGATAAACATCCAAAGCATGTGCACCTTAGACCTCATACACATACACACACACGTTCACGCTACAGAAAAGAAGTACATAAATGAGTGAATGAACGAGAAGTGTACAAAGATCAATAGCATCTTACGCTTAGAGAAATCAACTTGTTGCATAAGCAGTGGAAAATGTAAAGCCAGACCATACTGAAAGTGTATACATGCACGTGCGTGTGTCTGTATGCGTTTAGGATGTTTATCATTGTCTTTAACATGTCCATGTTTATTATACTAGTAATACTAATTTATAGTTACTATGGCTATGTGTGGAACTGTGGGATGGCATTCATCTGTCTGTGTGGGTTAATATATATTTGTGCCTGTATGCTCACGTGCGTGCATGCATGTGAGTGAGACCTACCTTTGGATGGTCGCCTCTGTTTGGTCTGCATGGTCAGCGTGCCAACCACTGCACCCATGTTGTCGCCGTGGAAACAAGCGTGTCTGAATGGATGCTGTTCTGTCTCATGTGCTTTACTCACTCACTCTGCCCATCTGTCTTTCCTTCATTCCGTTTTTCTGATGTCTCTCTTTCTCACTTTGCTTTGCACTTCTTACTCTGTCTCAGACAACGCACCCTCCCTTCACCCTCTTCCCCCACCCCTCTCTCCCTCTCAGTCTTGCTTCTTGTTGAGTGCTGGCGTCACACCGAGTGAATCAGGACCTAAGAGCCACTTTATCTCACATTCGGATACTTGGTTTACACAAGTGTACAAAACATAGGAAGTATATGATTATTACAATACAGACTAACACACACATACACATATGTATATATAAGGCGTTTGCAACCTATTTAAGAGACAAAGAGAGATAAGTAAGTATAAAAATGAAGAGAAAAAGAGTATAGGTCCGTCTGCTCCGAGCACATTTCATACAGAGAATTACAAATTATTCATACAGCTTAACCCTTACATATTGGTATATACACTCATAATTCCCTTTGAAATGCAGACCTCCTTGATTCTACACTTATTGTTCATTTTCCACTTACCATACAGAAACACTTTGTGGCTCTTCAATTACAGACTGCAGTCCATCTGGTTCTCAATATACTTTGTCCCCTTTATCAGACAAAACTAGAGTTTTTATTACTGTGTTCACTGTGCACTGTATTAGAACCATCTACCATAATGCTTCACCTTTCAGAGACAGTAGCTCATCTGTTGTTGTTGTCATCCTCTAATCCTTCATCAGTGCTCACAGGATGCTGCCAGCAGGATTCTGGTAGCTGGGCATTTCTGGTAGGTAGACTATTTTCATGTAATTTGGACATGTAATTAACAAAATGTATAATTTGGCCATGTGTTTTTAAAAGTCAATAAAGCTATGCTGACACATGTATCTACACTGCAGAATATGTAATGAGAATATGTCAGAATGATGTAAGCAGCATTTTATGTATTTTAAGTAGTGTGTCCAAATGGTGTCCAAAAGGACAGCAGCATTATACATCAGTGTAAATACTATCAGAGAAAGGATTGCTTAGTAATACTTCTCAGTAATAAATCACATGTCTACATGAGACAAATTGAAGCTAATGTAATAATTGTCTCCCTTATTTTATGCCTGAGTGACATGGGCATTTCGAAAATGTATATTCATGAATGCTGAACTGAACTGTTGATAGTTGAGGTCTTTGCTCAATCGTAAAACAGTGGCAGCTTGGCAGAGCCAGGAATTCAACTCAAAACATTTCACATGGTATTTCAGTGTCTTAACTACTGAGGTACCACTGTATCTTTGCTGTTAAGGTAGCTTCATTGAGTAGAGTTAAAACTTTCTTTGGTTGATTAGGTTTCAATTTGAATCTGCTAAATAAAAGTTTTAGTTTATTACCAATGATTCATAAATAAGACCTGTGTGTCAAGACATGCAATCCATTCACATCCATTCTGTGATGCTATTTCATGCCAACCACAGCATCAGTTATACTTTCATAGATAACACTCTGCGTGGCTTCAGCCATGATCTACAGCTGCTAGATCATATCTCTACTCTCAGTGAACATCTCAGTTCTCCCCATATGGCAGCCTGAGTCATTAAAGAGTAATTTCCTTAGAACTAGAGCTTTACTATCCCCTGAGCTTTATATTGGTTCACAGAGCCAAAACGTATATGGATCTTTCATACAGTTTTTATTCATAGTCTAATGTCATAAGTAGAAGCTGTTAATGGTTTTTTAATAAATATGTTAAAAGATCTTTGGAGGAAAATTTTTAGCTCGATTAAGTCTAACAAAAAAATAAACAGAAAGAGGAAATGTGCTATCGGGAAGCATCATAGGTCCCATGAGATACTCTATTCATTCAGTATGCTGGAACGTCATCAACAACAGACAATTATCCTATTGTGATGCAGATCACGGACAAATATATTGGCCAATGCTACAATATAAAATGTGTACCAAACTTGTAGTCCCAAGATAAAAAGGGAAGAATACTCAGTAAGCATTAGAAAGATGTAGTGATCAGCATTGAAAATGAAATATGGTCAATTAGCTTATTTTTTCACAAAGAAAAATTGATAAAGAACAAAGAGCATACAATGTCGAGTTATATTGATGGGTCTTCAACAATTCTTGTCTTCTAACTTGTTGTTAGCTCTTTGCTAGAGACCAAGACACAAATTATTTCATAACTAAGTCCTCGTCTTGTATGACAGTGTACTATTGGGGCATTTATTGTTTGGTCTGCACATGACATTAGAAAATGATCCACTATCAAAATACACTGCTTGCAAAATTAGGGAATATTTCTAAATCAATATGAAAAGGATCCCACAAGAACGGCTGTCCATGGCCTATCATTGTCAGTGTATTTTTACCATGATGGGTTACTATACGCCCTACTGAACAGTCAATTAGTGGTACTCCCGTCCAGTTTTCTTCTGTTCATCCCCATGATTATATCACTTGTTACTCAATCACGGTAATTTAGTTCACATCTCATTTGTGTAATTGAACACCCTTCTTTGACTTTTCATTTGCTTTTCTGATTATCTTCTTCAATAGTTGCATATACAACAGCAATAATTATACAATAACATACACAGCAGAGGTGTGGTACAAAAAAAATTAAAACATTGGTGTTATGTTTCACTGTGTATATATGTTTATATGATAACTGGGTAAATATTTGTTGAGAAAACATTAATTTAACAATAGATTGGCCAATCAAGGACCCTCCTGCTAATTCATTCATAGATACCATCCACACATTTAATCACTTCAGTAGCTGCACTCAAGAACGTACTTAAATAAACTAAACATAATGCCACTGTGCAGTTAATTCAGCTATCTGACCCCCTAACTATAACATATTTCTGTGCACCTGATACAGAGTGATAAATTATTAATCTACATGTTGCATATACTTAAGGTAAAGTAGATTTTATTTT
Organism: Parotocinclus haroldoi; assembly: GCA_034779995.1. Lineage (NCBI taxonomy): Eukaryota > Metazoa > Chordata > Actinopteri > Siluriformes > Loricariidae > Parotocinclus > Parotocinclus haroldoi. Next base: position 16,961 of record JAUZST010089557.1, read on the forward strand.
AAAAAATACTAAGAATATTTTCTGTTGAATATCGCAACAGTAATTTTCAGTAGTTTCAGTCATTTTCAACCGACTTCAAAAGACAACTCAGTGAGATGTCTTATTTTAAGTAAACTGAATACTGTATTTTTACTGTGCTCTACATCCACCTGCTGTCATCTGTCACATGTGACCTCTGGCCAGTGTACCTATACCTAGCTTGATTTAATATGCTTATGCTGAGTCAGAAAGGGAGAAGGATAAATAAGAAATAAAAGGCAATAAATGATGGTAGGAAGTGAAGGTAATAAAAATGATTATTAAATTTACGGACCTTGGGTAAAGGTTGAGCATGATAGTTCAGGTCTCTCTGTTTTCAGGTGGTGTTACTAAAGACTGAGTTTGCCAATATGTTAAATTAATTAAATTTAATATAATTAGTTGTGATATGTTAAGTTGTCACAGCTTTATCACCTTGTTACAGTGGAATACAGGAAGTTTTATTTTTATACGTTAAGCTATCATGGCAGTGGTTTATAGGGGCAGCACAGTTGTTTGGTGGGTAACACCCATTGCATCACACCAAGAAGGTCCTGGGTTTTAAGTTAAGGTTTTAAATGACACCAGTGCTGAGTAAGGGATGCACTGTAGTGTCTTTGACATTCTTGGTTTTATCTGTTTTTTCTCACGTGTCACATATTCAGTATCATGTAATGATACACCAGATACATGAGAAGTATACCATGCTGCAGTGAGTGTAAGCTCGCCTGTAAGGTGTAATAACACTACCTTACCTCAGCAAATATCCATCACTTAACTCAGTTGTCAGCTTGACATGAAAACTGATTAAACCAGCCTGTAAGACAGATGAGGTTTGTTGCAATAAATCCTTTAAAAATGTATAGTTAGGTTTGTGTTTCATGAGGACCTAGTTTTAGGCCAACGCAGGCCTATATACAGTACATATATTTTTCTTATGAATAACATATTGCGTATCTTTGCATCACATGCAACTTTTTCTGTGCTGATGTCAACATTATGCTCTTCCCACTGCTACAATGTGTATTATTAGGTAATGTAATTGTGATGTTTGGTTGGGGGGAAAAGGAACTACTGGATTATGAGTCAAAACCATAATTGATTCACACAAAGAGAAATCTAGAAATACAATAGAATGAAATATTACTAGTGTCTCAGTGAAACATTTACATTTTTGTAATTTAGCAGACACCCTTATCCAGAATGACTTACATCTGACACTGACAACTTACACAGTCTTACAATTCGAACAAATGGGGGTTAAGGGCCGTACTTAAAGACCTAACTGTGGCAGCTTTTTGGCAGAGGTGAGATTTGAATCAGGTTCAGAATCCAATACAGTCCCGCATAATAACACATCACCGAACAGTATAATGAAAACATGTAACACAAACATTTACTGTTACAAAAATATTCCATTATCTACAGATTTCAAGCTGCAAATTAGGGATGGGCGATCCTGAAGTACCTGGCATATGTTTATATATGTATATATATATATATCTACTTTAATGTATACTGCCAACAAAAAAGTAACAAAAAATTGCCATAAATAATGCTACAAATTGGAATTACTACCACTGGCGGTCTGTTTCTGCCCTTTGCATGAATTTGTGAACCTTTGTATTCGGTATCTGGTGTGACCTTTGCTTTTTAGTATTTGTGCATAAATAATGTTTCTGATAAATGTTAAGAAGTTTTTACCTATTCTAAAGAACAACTTAAAGCTGAGTGGGTTTCCGTCGATGAACCTTTCTTTGCTTACGATTGTTTGTCTAGCTGCACGATACACTTTATCTTGAGAGCCGATTAATGGAAAGGATTACTTAATGTATTCATGTATTTATTATTATTATTATTATTATTATTATTATTATTATTATTATTATTATTATTAATACAATCAAAATTAATAACGTATTAAAATAATACAATTTTCCTTTATCCAGTCAGTATGCTTTTCATGTAAACCAAAAGGTACTAATTCAGTTTTATTTACCCACATTTCCAATATACTAGGTCATTTACATGATCTTTAGCAAACAGACAGGTTTAGTACACAGCAGCTACACAATATGTTTATGATGATTAGTAAGCATCAGTACACAGTAGTTGTACACTAAGTTTGATAGCATGTCAAAATAATTGCGATAAATACCAAAGAAATAACCTGAACTGGAAAAATGACAGCCATGCTGTGTTGAGTCATTGAATGAAAAAAACCCTTCATTAGCTTTTCTTTTACAGGTAATAAATAATAAAGAACATTCAGATGAAGGTTTGGCATTACTTTTGTAACTAGTCATGAAATTATAATGCCTCTAAGCCACAAATGAATGTTAAATATTAATTTCCAAAAGCAATAGCTCTTAATCAACTCCAAATATGCATACACAGAACCGATGGATACACAACAATCATCAAAACACACTGTCAAACATTTATGTTCCACATATATACCTATATACAACATGTAGGATTAGCAGTTAATTCAAGCAAAGCTATGGTAATCAGGTGTAATTGAAGTCTTGTCTTCATAACATATATTTGTGGAAGTGTATCATTATAACACAATAGATCAAAAACAGCTTCTGCTGCTCATCAAGTTTGAATTTATTAATTCATTCATTACTATACCATATATATA
>JAUZST010089567.1:0-19624 GCA_034779995.1 Parotocinclus haroldoi
CACGTATATAATAGGATTTGTTTCGGTACTTTAGGATTTGGTCCGAATAAGCGGCTGGTCCCATTAACCGGTGGTCCCATGAACCGGAATCCACCATATTTACAATTAACTTATCCAGAGCAACTTGTAACTGATGCAATACTGCAATCTGAGCAATTGCAGGTTAAGTAAGATTTGAACCCTTGAAAGAGTGCATTGACTGCGAAGCCACCCCTGACCCATATGCTATGAATACTAGCATATGTGTTTCCCTACACAACATATACATATATATATCTATATATATATAATTTATAGTATTTAAAGTATCTCAGCCCTATGAAATAATACTGAATATTACAAATAATTGGAAAATTAGAAATGGGAATATGGGACTTGTATTCTGTAAGATAATGCTAAATACTATACAATTATTATTTGTGGGAAGTCAGAAAAACTCACAAAAATGTGCTCATTCAGTTACACGAACTGGCGTGGAGAACTGGGGTGGTGCAACTGCAACTGTTAACAGTACTGAACTACTGAACAGGTCCAGGGTTCAAGTCACATAATAAATGAAATGATGAATTAACTACCATCCTTGTCTTTTCCAATCCCACACAGAAAAGTCAGATGCCCTTAAGACTGATGAAAGGAAGGTTCCAGCAGTGATCAGGTGATCTCTTACATCCACTTCTGTGATGGAGGAACGTTAGATCAAGGTGAGTGGTTACAGCAGTAATTTTTTTGCTGTGACTTCCCCTTTTCTCTCCAAGAGAGACAGGCATGTCTAAGGTGGTGGTAACCCAGAGCTTGGGGCGACAGCATTAAGGAGGAGCTGTCTTGGTTTCCATCACTTTGATGATGATGGAAACCCCCTACTTAGTACTGAGGTTTAAGTATAACGACGTCAAAACAAGAGACAGCTCAAGGCCATATGCAATCTTAGGAGAGAGTTGATGCTTGTACTACACGCATGTCAATCAATTTTGATACCGTTTTTTTTTTCAACACAAATGGTAGACTGTTTGTACTGTATATATGCACTACTGCATATGTAGCATGCATATGCAAAACAATTTAGAATACTTTTCCGGATCTTGGGTAAAAAAAATATATGTGATTTTGGTAACACCAGAAAGGTGTTTTATTTTGTAGACTATATGCAGAGCTGTGCTGACATTTTGGCGATTGTAAGTATTTGGCTGAAGACAACATTTTTTGTGTTTGCTTGTTTGTTTACTGATGTAAGTATGTATGTACGTATGTATGTATTTATATATTGTGGGGTCAGAAAATAGGTTAGTCAGCCTGGGCCAGAGGACAGACAGAAACGGCAATAGCAAACAGAGTTTGTCAATCCTTGACAGTACTGTTGGGTGGTATTGATGTTTTTCACACCGTCTTCAGGTATTAACATGGAATACAGCATTACTACTGAGGTTGGAGGTCTGGGAATGGCAAACCTTTCAGTATAAAGATGACAGTATTCACATATTACATTACAAAAAATAAAACAGAAAGACAAACATTTCTTACGGATCACCTTCCACATAAAGCAGGAAAAGAATAACAGGCCTTAACAAGAGATGGTACTCTTGGTATACTTTATGATCTGGGCCAACCATTTAAATGTACAAAACTAACAGGGCTGTTATGGTCAATATAATTTCTGACATATTGTGAGCTATAAACAATATGTAATGTATTCATCTTAAATTCATAAATAATTTAAATAAATAATTAATCTAATTAATTCCAAATCAGGAAATAGCCTACTTATAACATTTAAAAACAGTCACATTATCAATTTCAGCTACATTCAACCCACGTCCCTCCTTTGTAAAAGAAAATGCATTGTGCAGTAATTTCATAGAGATGGACAAATTCAAAACTCCAACAGCAGATAATCAAATTGGGGAATCGTGATCCCAAGAGACATTAGACAATCAGCTTGTAATAAGCGTTCGTGCTTAGTTATCAATCATTTAAAAAATGTTGCCATGTTAGTCAAAAAGCACAAACAAAAAATACCTTCCAGTTTCCTGCACAATTTTAAATAAAAGTAATTCTGATTGCAGTATTTAGCTATACTTTAGGCCTCTTCATTTTATCAGTCAGAAGAATACATATTGTGTCCTAAAACCTTTCAAGACCATGCAACATTATGTAGGAACTGGACATGGCATATATTCAAGGAAAATATATTTGGATGAAACAGATTTTCATTAACCATAACTATTGGCCTAGAGCAATATTTTCAGTGCAAGTGGAAAATTAAATTAATGGTTTGCCAAATCACCCCTTAGAATTGGCACATGCATAATAAGTACCTTAGTAGGATGGGAGGAAATAATTCATTGTAATATATTTGCCATTATTTGAATCGATTTAACTGTGAAAATGTAATAATTAGCCTGTGTACTGGATGAGTGGATACATTTGTGATTGTGCCAGAATGCCTTTGTTGCACATTAAAACATGGCATACAAATGCACAACTTCACAAACAAAGATATATACACATATATATATATATATATATTCCCTTTATTCTTTGAGCAGTACACACACACACACACACACACACACACACACACACACACACACACTTTTATCAAAGAGAAATAGCTACAGTTTTTGTAAAATGCCATGCCTGTACATTTACTGAAAGACAAACAGGAGTTCTCAGTTTATCAATGTTCATTAAGCATAGTATCTCATTCAGTGTCTCTTCACAGTGTGCTTTTTCACCTCATAATGAAATTCTGCAAATACTAATTCCATGCGCAAAGATGCATCAAATTCCACCAAGCAAGAAAACTAATTTTGGATTTAGCGTCTTCAAGGTCAAGACTCGAATGATTACAGATGTTCCCATAATCACATAATTATATTTGAGCCATAAATCTACATTGATTATATGAACATAATAAACACAAATGGCAGTACACTGAGTAGCATTAAAGATACTGGATCCCTATAAATGAGTCAATTACTCCCATAACTGAATTCCTGCCAGAAAGTACATATTTTACAGCTGGAGAGATGTTGCAGAGTACATCTGGCTTTTTAATTAAATATAAGGCAAGAGAGCTGAAGAGAGAAAGTATATCACATGGACAATGCAACACTTCACATTTTACAATGAAATAAAATAGTATAGTCAGATTGTTTTTTACCATTAGCCCCCGAATGATCAGATTTGATGAAACTTAATGATCAACCTTTTAAATCATATTAAAACAATATTTTTATACAAAATTATAACAGACTGTCACAATCCACTCAGAGGTATAATATACCTCTACCTGCACCCAGTGAATTCTGTATTCGACTCCAAATCTTCATCCATAACCCTGACTAGAACAGGCTAGACAAGGTAGAAAAATAAAACAGCACAAGATAAGTTTTAACTTTAAGCCATATAATATTCTAAAACTTAATACTAACGTTTGAACTAAAATCAAATACTTATTATTATAAAGGCAAGGTATGACCAGGTCTGGAAAAATTGAGTCTTTGACTCAATCCATTAGGAAATGTAATTTAATCTTGATGTATATTATAAATAGCAAGTAAAAATTCCTCAATGTTGTGGATATTAGTGTTGCCTTTTCTCCTGTGGATTGGGTAGACACTAGAAAACATTTACTCCTGGGGATCCCTCCAAATTTCTTCTATTGAGCATAATCTGTCTGACCGTGGACTGTCTTTAGAGCTATCTAACATCAACACACTAGCGTCTGACCATTTATTTGTCACAATGCAAAAGGTACAAATCCACCTAATAAATCACAGTATTTGGATCAGTGGCGAGTCGCACCTGACTTCCAAACTCAAATTAATTACTAACCCTAGAGTTCAATGAGGGTGGTATGGTTATGTAGTGGTTAACAACTCCAAGAACGCTGGTTCAACCCAGACCCAGGCTCTGCCCGTCTGAAGTTTGTTCTCCTCATGTCTGTGTGGGTTTTCTCTGGATACTCCGGTTTCCTCCCACATTACAAAGACATGCTTTTTTGGTAAACTGCCCATAGTGTACGAGTGTGTGTGACTCTCCCACGACCCTGACTACATTTATGGTCTTTAGCAAAATTTATTAAATTATATATTTTAAAGTAAATTATTATGGATAAGATGTGGAGACCACACAATGCAAACAATGGCAGTTCAATTTCAGTGTAATGGTAGATTCCAAGAACAGCTAACTAATGCTAATTTTCAGTGGTTTTTTTATGTTTTAAATACCTTAAATGTGTAATGACATCACTGTGCAGGACACCATGCTTAATAATAAAATGTTCCTTAAAGTTAATTACATTCATTATAGATACAAGTTCAATGTCCTAGGAACAGAAATGACACACATTCGGTGAAATGGCTCATATACTGACTGGTGGATAGTACAGGACGTTCTTCCCAACACTGATATCATATTGGGATAAGGGGAATATTTATCAACAATACAGAGAGTGAACTATAGCTATTCCATAACGAAAATGTTCACAGTTGCAAATATCATTGCTGGATGTGTACAGGAAAAGTATAAGGCTTGAGACAAGAGCCAATTGTGGTATTTGTGATTGGTCAAGTAAATGCAGCAAGAGACACAAAGTAAAACTTGATAAATATGATTAAGAAATGGAGACAGCCAAAGACACATGAACAAGCACAGAGAGGCAGAAGGCAAGACTTTAGGTCTCCAGTGACAGATTAATAGAGTACCCAGAGACCAGGTAACAGATGTTAAGGGGAAGACACAACGTGTGAAGGACTGCAGACAGAGTGACCTCATTTACATAATTTGGATGACTAAAGAGCAGAATGAACACAAACAGTGCATTAGAGACAGTCTTGCCTTTGGGAAAGCGAGGCTTCTACATGGAAGTAGTGAAATCCAGTGGGTCTTCACTACAATATCCATCAATAAGATATGGGTTTAACCCCCAAAACAACAAAGTCCATGTGAAAAAACAACACCAAAATGGAAGCACTAGAACAGCTTTTAAAAGCTGTTAGCGGAACTGCTATAAAATGCTGTTCCACTGTGTATGCCTGTTTTATTCCTGTCTGGCAGCATGGTATAACAGAACTGGAACATTGAAAGATGTTACATTTCACTCAGTATCGGCATTAACATTCAGCTTTCAACCTCGCTCTGTGTTATGGTGATTAGGACTCTGAGAGGTTTGTGCAAATAAATGTAATTTGTCTACCAAATGGGATGCATTTGATACAAGGCCCAAAGATACCCACAAACAAGCTGTTTGATTATGTTCCCCCCAAATCAATAGGGAACAGAAAGTTGTGAATTGATTAATGATTTTTTTTCCCTCAAATAACTAAAGCATTATATCATTAAATTAGGTCAAATTACTGCAATTTGTATAGTGCTTTTTACAATACAGCATTTCTCCAAGCAGCATTGCAAACAGTCTAAATATGAAGAAGACAACCAAGACTCAAAGAACTCATACTCCTTCGGCAGTATTACTATACATTAAATGTATATCACACCTTGCATAGTAATTAACAGTAATTTATAGGCTTGGTTGATAGCTGATAGAATTGTGAACGTTCAAATATGCACTGATATTATTCAACTTAACGCATTCATTTTCCACAAGCCATGCAATTCTGTTTGTATTTTAACACCAGCTTTATTTAACCATTGCTTTTCTGCATCAATTTTAGTATGTTGTTTTTTTGTTATGGCTGATCAGTGTATAATCAAAACAAAAAAAAATATGTGCCATAAGACCCAGTAACTGATTTTGCATAGCGGTGACATCATTCATTATCATCATGATTCTTCAGATAATCTGTCTAAATTCTTCATAATCCGCAAACGAGATTACTAGGTAATTGCAATAAAGTGGTATATTGATATACTGTCATAACTAATGTACAAAAACATAATTGCTGTATAGTCAGCCTGCAGTCTATTTTTTCCCTAAGGAATGCAAACTAGGCACCCTCTCATTCCGAGGAAGAAGAACGCATGTGCACTCAATACTGCACGTCTATCTATACTGCTGAGGAGAATGAGAAGTCCTACTGTCACACATGTTTTTCACTGGCTTTGTACTTACAAAGGCTTACTTGTGCAGAGGCACAATGACATTAAAGTTGAATTTAATCTAATTCAACATACGAGTTCAATAATTGTATATTCAACACTGAGACAGACCCGAAACAGAATACTCAATTGTTACATTTACCTAAATGTATGCAAAGTACACTTTAAAAGGAATTCATATTAATACTGGTCAATGTGCAAAATTGTTCCAACATGAAAATACAATTAGTAATATTGATTATTCACGTTATTAGTAAATCTAGGGGGTGTGGACAGCTAACTTGTTTATTCTGTAATTTTATGCAAACACGGCATGAAATGGCATTTTAGCAGGAAGGAATGAATCCATATAGGATTGGGGTTGTTTTCCATTTACACAATACGCTCTGGATTTGTTCATGAGGGAATGTGTGTAGGTGTTTCTGTGCTTTCTGTTATTTGTTGCGTAACGATTTTAATGCACATGTTTGCATTACTCTCATTCGGTCAGTGTCCTTGTGACTACATTACCATTCTGAGCTTTTAATAAACAAAACTCTGGCTTATTGTCTCAGGCTATTAATGAAGGTGACTTTGCTTTAAGATGGCACTGGGGAAAGTGAGGAAAGAGGAAAGGCAGAGAGAGACCTGGTCAGACTGACATTTTCTATGTAACACTGCTTAATAATGGCAACTGAGCGTAATGTCAAGTTGGTCACCTCGTTATTAGCAGAACTCCACAGAAAACTGCCAGTGCATTCCAAGTTTAGCACTTTACACTAGTTTCCCATCTTCTGCCTCTGCCACCAAAGAGGAAAAACGAGATGCAGAAGCAAAAATAATTTTTCTTCTCTTGTACTTTGACAGCTGACTGAAAACTGGACTGGATATCACTAAACATTTGAGGCACTTTTTTAAGTATTTTATAGAAAAATCATAAAATAATTTGACATTGTAACACGCATGTCCTACAAGGGTCTGCACAAGAGGACAAGGGACTCAAATTGGGACTATCAGGGCTTCACTTTCTATTCTCAAATACGCTGTTAATCTTTGAACGTTTGAAACTTTCATTCACTAACACTAAAACGGCTTTTTATTAGCAGTGTGAAAGAAATCAATGTGTTATTAAGCCCTAACTGTAATCTAAAATTCACTTAAGAGCACTTTTATTGATCACGCAACAAATCTTGTGACCAACACAACTGGGAGGAAAACAGAAAGATTCACACAGAATGAGAGACACAGAAAGAGACAGCAGCAGGTTTTAAAGGAACCACTGCAGGTGCCAAGTACCCACACACAAAAGAGGCTTCATTATGATATATTACAAATAATACACACTCTGATGTGAATATACTAACTGTTTTCTGGAATCCAGGTGTACTAAATGGTACGGCTTTATAGATATGCAGTTCAAACAAATTATATTTACAGTGTGAGACAGTGAAGACAAAGAGTCTTGCAAAAAATCACAGCCTATGCCCTAAATAAACAAGACAGAGGCAACAAAGGCGAGAAAAACTTGTGGTTTTTTTTTATATTTAGATTACAGCAAAACTAACTCATTCACACTTTGTATTGAGCAGGCGTAGCTGAACCAGGATTTTTATCTAATTCCTGTTACAACAGTCAAATAGAAAAATATATTCTAAAATATTTTCTAACCCCAGTGTACATGCAGTTTTTCAAAATAGTAACACCACCACTGCCTGTGTATTATTTGTACACACTATTTTGTATAGTGGTAGGTATGTGGTTTGGAAGTAAGCCAGCTTGCTACAGTGTTTATAGGAAATCACTATGCCATTTAGAAATAGAAATAGAAAGGAAATCAAAACTCATTAAAAAAATCTTTTAGCAGTCTTATTTACACATTTTGCCTAATAGCATTCAAATAACAGAAAAATGCAACACTAAAATTAAAATGATTTATTTAATAGATCCACACTTTGCTTTAATTACAGCCATTAATCAATTACATTTACCTTCCTTTCCCTAAGCCACTGTTCACTGAGCCATCCTGCTAGTTTGGTCATTTATTGTAGTTTGAGTGAATTGGTCAATTAAGGCAAGGTATTGGTGGTGCCATAAACTTTACATTTTTTAATAAATGTTCCAAACAGCTAAGATATGGCTATTTTTTAATCAATTTTTGAACTTGTGCTGTTCCAAAGTATTATTGTATTGCATGTTCTTACTACTAGTAGTGAAAGGAGCAGCCCGTTTTACTCTGCAATCATAAAAAAAAAGAGTACAATAGATATCAGATGGTGTCTAAGTAGCCTGTTGTGTGATTTCTAAGGAGATTGATTGCACCTGAGCTAAATTTTGGTAAACAGTGAGAGCTGCTGGTAGAGTTGCTTTTCAGGTAGATTCATTTAAAACTGGGAGTACTGCCAAAACAAATACAGTGACACTTTAGACAGTCACAAAATAGTACTGAATAGCTGAGGGTGCATGTTTGACGTGATGAAGCAGAATAACATTGCAATTAGCGCCTATAAATCTAAAAAAAAAAAAATCCTAATATTTATATATTCAACCAACTTTGATTTCTATGTTGTTAGAAGATCAGCACAAAAGGTCTGTGCAAAACACATCTAAAACTTCGCTGTTAGCTGTAGTCACTAATTAATATAGTATAACAGTAGCACTGAGAAGGTTATGCAGCACAGTTCTAGGGACCTACGCCCAATGCTGTCCTATGTTTACCATATGTCCAAGTATGTGTGAGCTTTCTCCAAAGACTCTTCTTCAGTTGCTGTTCCAAACAAGGCCATACACAGAAGAGCATGTGAAATTATGTGTGAAACTGATCCTGATACCATGACCAGAGCATATTCTTTCCTTGCAGCACGGTATTCTGGGATATGTTCTGGACCCACTACAACTCTAATCATGACAAAGCAGTTAGGGAAGATGAAACAATTACTTATTCTGCTCCATTAGATCTAGTTATTTATCCACTCATCATATAGTATTGTATGTTTAGTAAATGTAATTTTGTTGAACCCTGCTGCCTTGTTTCATTAACACTCATTATCGTTAACACTATAGGACTCAAATTCTTCAGATCACAAATCATTAAAGTTAATACTCACAATTAATAATAAATGTTGCAATAACATGAATGAATAGCTTTATTACAAATTCATCATTTGGTGCATAATTTATAGTGACTGGCTTTCTTTTTTTTCTTTTGGCAAGATTACAAGTATCTAAATCCTGCTGGCATTTGGGGATTACAGACTGATTCAGCTTGCAGACACCACGGCAACATGCTGGCATGACCCAAATAAAGCTGAGCTGCTCTGCACACACACATCAGCTTAATAATTTATCTCTTTATCTTATCTGTAACCAACAAGGCATCCTGGGATAGCAATACATTTAAAAATTTCAAAGACTGAAAAGTTAGATGATGTTCTGTTGAGGAAGACATTTTGGAATGTCTTCAGCTTTTCCCAGAGGAAGAGATGCTGATCTTTGTTAATGAAAGCAAAGCTCAGACCAAATTTCCTAAATACGGTCACAGCTCGGCAGTCAAACAGTATGTGTAAACATGTAGCTCTGTGTCTGATTCTGTGTTAGATTTATGGGAGCTAGAGAAACCCACAAAAATAGCTGCTTACAATTAAAAAATGTAAAAGCAATGTAAGCACACTGGAAAAGTATACAGTAGGGCTATGCAATACAGAAAAATAAATATTTCTCAACACTTTTTGGGATCATGCTGATAATACTTTGGCAGTATATATCTTGGCTCTAAAATATAAAAAAAATGATCTGAACTCATCTCATCCGCTAGAACTGACACACTGTCTTTTGTGATGTAATTGTTGACAGCATTTGTTATGACTTCTGTTGTTTTTCTTGTTGTAAGGCACTTTTTTGCAGAACAATATTAAGGTTTGCTCAGTTTGTTTTTGATGTTGTTGTCTCAGCTAGTGCAAGCCTTTAATGGACAGCTGAATCCCAAATTTACTCATAATCTCCATGTTCTGCTTAGTCGTTTGTTTGAATATGGTGAAATAAGTTTGTTGCCAAGCTACGTTTAACAGCAATCAATTTCCGACATTTTGCAGATTGCTGCATTTTCAGCAACATCCTTCTTTTTAAAGCCAAACCCCCTGCAAAGACATAGATGGCGAGGCTGACAGTGTCTGTGTTTGGTTTCCTGGTGTAGTAAGTTCACTTAAATTTAACTTTGAAAACAACGTACAATTCTGATATTACAGAGGGCGATACATGTTGCACAGTCCTTCTGTTTGAAGCAGTAATAATAGCAAAAATATTAGGACCATGCGTTTGAAAATGTTTTGTTCGTTTGCTATATGAGTTACATATAATACATCTTTACACACACAGCACCATCACCACACTGACTCTGATGTTTCATCATGCAGCTATAGTGAGTCATACCCTGGCAGAGATAGCAAGACAAAGAGATAAAGATAGCTGGAGTGGAAGCAAAGCAAGACAAGGAGGTGACTTCCTGAAACCCTCATTCACAAAAAAAGCTGCAGTGCAGTGGGTGGTTTTGCCAATGCGCAGGAGCTGCAGCACCAAGGCACAGAGGGTACCACAAGGAGATCAAGGAGCAAAGAACCTGCCAAGAGCTTTCATTCCAGATGAAGAGCACGGAACAGCTGACATAACAGCCAGGGGCAATTCCAGGTCTATACAAGCGATAGACCAAGTTTAGCGGAGGTTTTAGTGCAGGGCACCTTTGATGTGACAAGAAAAGGGCTTTCTGGGAAAGGTTTAGAATATTACAAATCAATATTACTACTTTGCTGCACCTCACTGAAATAAGGGGTTTACAGATCAATGTTAAAATAGCACTGGAGGAAGAAATGCAGTGACAAGCTTCAGAATGAGGCAAAAGCCAAAATTCCACATTTAGCCTAATTAAAGTCTATACATGCTAAGAGGCAGCTGAGAAAAGCAAGTGATGTCACCAACAGGACACATAAGTTATTATTCAATAAATGACATGAGATATTCAACTCTATTATTAAACAAAACGTATGTTTTTAAATGTGTTTTTGTTATGTTTGCCAACTGTAATGTAATGTAAGAGTTGTAAGCATGTTTAAGCAAGATAGGGTAGCAATTAACAAACATCTTATCAAATGTAGTCACCAGGTGACAGTTCGTCAAAATTCACATCTGGTACATTGTTGCTCTGAAAGAAAAATCATGTAACAACAGCAAGATTTATATAAAGACACGCCACAGTGCTAATCCAGCCTACAAGTTCATAGCAGGACAAACCATGGGTTTTTATAGAACACGGCATCCAGTTCACACAAAGCACATGCCACATTCATTAAAACCAAAACATAATCAATAGAGAATATGTCCACAACAGGATCGAAATCAGAACACTGACCAATCCACCAGTCATCTTGAAGCATAAGCTTGCAATCAAGGTACCCTGTGATATCTGTAAGCAGCAGTGCAGACTGAACTCTATACAGCATGCTAACAGAACCAATGGTGCGTAAGCCAGTACTTCAAACCAAAGTTCAGACACTCCTAATCATTCACCAAGATCTCACAGTGTCATGGGTGGCAGTATGACAGAATGCAATTACCTCGATACAAAGGGAGAAAGAAGAGAGTCTGATGGGATCAATGGGGGTCCCCCAGCAACACCTTTTTCTACTTGACGCATCTTTTACATTCAGACACAAAAAGAGAAATTCGGAGAAGTACAGTTCAGTGCCCACTAATGAACAGTCAATTGGTCCAATAATGGGGTGAATCTTAATTTGCCATAGATAATGACCTTCAAAAAGACTTTCTTTTTCATAACAGACAGTAAATTAGTAAGAACAATCAAATATGAGTCAGAACTGAAGTGAACAAAAGGACCAAGGAATATCCAATTTTACGTGAGAATGCTTACCTGAAACCGAGGTTGTAAGTTAGCACATGCATGTGTGTACTCAGCATGCCATCAGGCATCACCTCAGTCTCTCTACATTCAAACAGTCAAATTTAGAGAAGAGGACTTAGCCTCATTTAATTACACGCACAACTCCATTAATTGTGAGCTCAGCTAAACAATCTTTTAACTGACTCAAGCATTTAATCATAAACATGTATCCTCGTTTGTGGTTTGAGGAATTAATGTTACATACATAGCATACTATACTGCTTACAAAAATTAGGGGATATTTCAAAATTAAATGTGAAAATATGTAAAAACATGAAACAGAAGAAAGCATAGGCTAAGCTGCCTCTTAACACATTTGCCTTAATTATAAGCTTAAAAAAAGCCCAGTCTAATCAGGTTAACATTTAGGTTTGGAGCAATATAATCAATGTACTGTATTGGCATTTTTTCATTACTGGAATGTGAACATGTCAAAAGTGAAATGTAATTATTTTAATGATAAAATGTTGCCAGTGATTCATTATGAATCACAGTGTACAGTGGTCTTTGAAAGTTTGTGAACCCTTCAAAATTTTCCATATTTCTGCATAAATATGACCTTAAACATTATCAGATTTTCACACAAATCCTTCTTTAGGGATGGTTTTGTAACCTTTTCCAGCCTGATCGAGAAGCTATTGGCAGGTCCTCAGAAATCTTCTTTGTTCATGCCATACAAATCCATAAACATATGCTGTGAAGAGCAGACTTAGATCCCTGTTCTTTAAATTTAAAAAGCTGCCCACTCACACCTGGTTGTCATCCCAATGATTGAAAACACCTGACTCTAATTTCCCCTTTAAATTAACAACTAATCCTAGAGATTCACATACTTTTGCCAATCACAAATATGTAATATTGGATAATTTCCCTCAATAAATAAAAAACCAAGTATACTATTTTGTCTCATTTGTTTAACCGAGGTCTTTTTATCTACTTTTAGGACTTGTGTGAAAATGTGATAATGTTTCATTTATGCAGAAAATTTTAAAGGGTTCACAAACTTTTGAGCACCACTGTATGCTTATGGAGAACTGATGCTCACTGCATATTAGAGGTGGGAAACTCTAGGCACCTCACGATTCGATTACGATTCAGAGTTCAACGATTATTGATACATCTCAATTCGTTTTTTTTTACTTTACCATGTGACTTTATGAAACAAATCTACGGCGTCAAAATAGGTTCTAGGGTTTGAGAACCAAAAAACCCGTAAACCAAAAATGTACATTTTGTAATAAAAACCGGTTTGTAAACAGATTATTTCTGTTTGTAATGGTCTGTTTTGAGTTTAATATTCTTGAAGTATCCGTTTTCGTTTTCTTTGCGCCTTTTCTCCATTGCGCTTCTCTCAGTCTCGCTTTCGCTTTAAAAAGTTTCTCGCTTTTGACTTTTGGACCAGATTTGGCGGGGGGCGGGATCAATCATTGGCTGCTGGAGTTAAGCCCCGCTACATCAGCGAAAGAACGGCACTCTTTTACCCTGATTGGAAAATGGCCGGGAATAAACACAGGGAAGCTGTGTCTTTGTGTTTTCTCATATCAGCTACTTTTAACAATTGTGCCATTTAATAATGAGGCTTAGAGTCAAACTGCTAACTGGTTAATCTAGCTAGAGTGTTTAAGTTAACTTACCTCAGTTTAGTTAACGTTACATAGCTCAGTCGCTTTGTGAAATAAAGGTCCTGTTCTGACAATGTCCTAACGTACAACATTTCTACATTTATACATAGCTCCCTGCATAAAACAATGTTTAGGCTAAACTATATAATGATTCGGCAGCTTAACAATAAACTTGAAATCTGAATTAAAACGCAAAATAAAATATACTGATATAGCTATATAAAATGATGTAATGAATGCCTGTTGCTGGGTGATTTGTTCCAGCTCATTAAATTAAGTCTTAATATTATGTTATCAAAATATCACCTAGAATAACAAATTAGTAGTGTGACTGTAAGCCTATACGACAAACTGTGCATTACTATTAGAGATAATTGTTAAAACTATCTTCCCTGTGTTTATTCCCGACCATTTTCCAATCGGAGTAAAAGACTTTCGTGCTTATGCTGACGTAGTGTGCTCTGTAGAATGAGCTGATGGGCGGGGCTTAACTCCAGCAGCCAATGACTGCCTAGATCTCGCCCCACTGTCAAATTGGGTCCAAAAGTCAAAAACGAGAAACTTTTTGAAGCGAAAACGAGACTGGAGAAAAGGCGCAAAGAATGCGCAAAGAAAGCAAAAACGGATACTTCAAGAATATTAAACTCAAAACAGATGTTACAGAGCTCAGTTAGTGAGTGCTAACTTTTAAATTCTTGTGTAAGAACAGAAGCCTGTCTACATGTAAAGATGCAAGTGTGCTCGATTATCGATTACTGACATTTGTTAATCGATTCAGAATCGTTAATGTCCGAAAAGCGATGCATCTAAAATTTGAATTTTCCCCCACCCCTACCGTATATATTCTCTTTTCATATCATTCTCTGTGCTGACTGTGCATGAAAATCCCAATAGATGAGCGGTTTCTAAAATAAACCAGCAACCCTTCACCAACCAAATAATCAACAAACCATTGTAAAGCTTGGCTTGAATAAATGCGCCAAATACATTTTGGAGTAAATACAAAAGGCAATTTTTTTTCAAATAGAAAAGAAAAGTTCTGAAAAAAAAAAGTGCTGAAAGTACTAATTGCGCCTTCAAAAAAAGTACTGATAGCAGACGGTACAGATTCCTTCATACCATATTGGATTGCAGGTCTTTATAATAATTGTAAGGGGGAAGCTGGATGGAGGGAATATACATTTTTAAAACTTGCACACACAATGGCTCCTATGCTTCTGAATATTTTATTTATTCCTCTATTCATTCATATTCATTAACCCCTTTAACCTAATGAGGCTCACAGTCTAGACAGGAATATATCTTGAATGGTGTGCCAGTCCATTTTATTGCTTCACACATTTTCACTCCCTCAGTCATACTCACTCTCAACTATTGGCAAATTAGTGGCCAAGTCAACTAATGTTATGTTTTTGGGAGCAAACAAGAGAGAATATAACATGGATCAGAGGGCAGCTAAAGACCCACACTACATGATGTGTCACATTTTTGTTGTGCCACCACTCATTTAAAGATTTATGTAAGAATTACATAAAGCATCACAATTCCTCCAACTACAGCTACTATATTATCAAAGTGCATCCTGTAGGTGTTCACTTGTGTGTGCATATGTGACTCAGCCACCTAGCATTAGACATTGCTGTGACTTTTGACTTGTAGAAGGAAATATTTAATCTGTACCTATAAAACACAACAAGGAGTGAAGCACTGGCAGCAAAACTGGCTAAAAAAAATTTGAAAAAAACCTGAGCAAGATCATTTTGATGATCATTTAAGAATGTGTAACGGTGTAGCTAACAGCATAATAAGGATAAAGATAAGACAAAAAGAAAAGACAGGCAGACAGAAGCGATCAAATGCCTGGAACACAAACATGGATGAAACATGTAATTCTAAGATAAACCTGCTGACAGCTGATGCTCTTCCACTCCAGCAAACTACAAAGCATGCTCCTACTCTTGCCTTTGACAAGAGTTTAGCATGACAAATGCTGGCCTCTTTTTTCTAAATTAAAAGTCTTTTTGTAACTCACCTCACTGAACACAGAGACCTAAACATGGGTACTAAAAGAAATACATACAACTTTTTATCACTATGCATTGCCAGGTATTTAGAGAAAAAGAGATATCACTAATTTCCATGGCATTTTAACCAAGAGCTTTAAAAACCTGCAGTTTTTTCAGGTGATGGCAGTCCGAGTAAAATGTCATGAAGGACAGAGCAGCAGAGCAGAGGTGAGCAGAACCAAGATTGAAGTTCTTGCATCTTCAGGTCAGATCAAGCTCCAGTCCGATTGAAGCAGGCAACAAATCGAAATGTGTTTTAGTTCAAACCTGAACAGCAAAATGCTTTGAACCCCTCAGTCATTTGATTTGTGCTCCAAGTAGTGCGGCAGCTTAGTTCCTAGTCAGAGGGCTGCTGGTGCTCACGTGGACCCTCATGACTACAAACAAATCTCAGGAGTAGCCCTCTCTCCACTGGTACAGTGTTAAATTGCAACACTCCCAAGTCACCGCAGTCCGACTGAAGCCCAGTGATCTAAAACAAGCACAATGGACTTTATATTCACACCTCCAAAAGGTGCTAGGAGTCCCTAAGCAACACGACACACAGCAAGAATGACGACAAGCACAAATAATATTTTAAAAACAAACCTCTCCTGAGGGGCCTGCCGTCTGTAAGCTCACAGTTTCTGTGGAAACTAGACGCATTTGTACAAAGTATCGCTGTAAGCCATTTTCATTTCCATTTGCAGGATGCATAATAAGATGTGAACAAACAGGATAAGAGGGACCATGTCGATTGCCCCATTTGACAAAATAAAGCGCATCTGTTACACAATTTTAATAAATCGATAGGTCAACCAATTGCGAGGCAGACAAAGAATATCTGCTAGGCAACAAGCCTAGGAAGACTGAGAAGACAACGGGGGGAGGCAAGGTGACGCAATTAACATACGCTTCACACTGGCCTCGTTTGACTCTCATGAAATGTTAATTGGGGTTATGTAAAGAGAGAGGAAGAAAGAGAAAAGGATATTCCTCTTCACCGTTATTAAAGGTGAGCATGAAGTCTCCTTTGTTCTCAGCAGCAGAGTTAATGCACATTCCTGCAAGTTAAATCACTGAAAAAAATCCATGTAGAAGAAATCATCTGCTAATTTTTATGAACTCTCTCTGCATCTACATATAAAAAAATTAATAACAACTGAGTTATGTTCGGCAGGACGTTGACCGAAATGGACACTGGCCACTTACCATAGTCATAGTTTTCTAGGCTACTGTAATGGAAATATAAAGGGTATTTTCAAGACAAAGTAAGAGAGTAACTTTGTACATAAATATGTCATACCTCTGACAACACAAGTGGAATGCTGCCATCTTAAGTCATGGCCAAAAGTTTTGATAATGGCACAAAGTTTTGGATTTCACAAAGTTTAGATGTCAGATGTTTATATGACATAATGAAATACAATTATAAGCATTATATACGTTTTTTTCTACTTTTTATTGGCAAATACATCCAATTTAAATAATAAAGACTTAATATTTACAGTGGAGACTTCTTTAAGCATGCATGGCATGCTGGATATTAGCTTCAGGGCAAAATGGATGATGGCAACTCATTCTTGTCTAATCAGTGTTTGGAGATGATCACAGTTTCTGGGTTCTTGTTTTTGTTCACTGTCTTTTTGAGGATTGACCACAGGTATTCAAATGGGATTTAGATCTGGACAGTTTCCTGGCCATGGATCCAAAATTCTATTTTTGTGTTTACTTTGTGAATGTCCTTGTGCTTCATCATGCTGGAAAAAGCATTGTTCGTATCCAAATTGCTCCTAGATCACTGTGAAAAGTTGCTCTCAGGGGTTGTTTTTAATACTATTACTTATTCATGGCAGTATTCTTGGATAAAATTTTGAGCGAAACCACTTCCCTGGATGAGAAGCAACACCACACATGAATGGTCTCAGGATGCTTCACTGTTGGCATTACACAGAACTTATGGTAGCGGTATGGTCTTCTTATTTGGACAATAATTTTTCCAAATGTCCATTTGGTTGATCTCAATGCAGTCTTACAAGCAGCACTGTCCTTGCCTGTGAAACCCTTTTCATATACTGTGGAGGTATATATATATATATAAGTGTATTTTGCGGTAATCATGGTTAACAGAAAAAAAAAACGTAAAGCACCACTATGCTTTTAAAGCAACCAGTCTGCTCTTCTAATCATTATGGCAAAGTGATATCAGTTATCTTGTCCTCGTGAACATTTTCTCCTGAGCTAAGGAGATCATCACTGAAATGATGTTAGCAGGAAATGTTGTACGACTGAAATGCAGTGGTTGGAATGCAGTACTTTTTCTTCTAGTGAATGACTTTGCAATTAATTGCTATTCATTCAATCACTCTTCAAAGAGTTAATACAAATTGCCACCATAAAAACTGATGCAGAAAATTTTGTAAAAAAAAAAAGAAAATTTGTGCTATTCTCCAAATTTTGGCCACAACTGTACACAGCATCCCTAATGCAATCATATCCTAAGTCTACTGTTCTACACATGATAAAAGTCAATACTCGTAAAAATATATATGGTAATGTACTGTAATGATGTTATGCAGGACCTTGTACTTTTGTTTGATGGAAGCCAAAAAAGCGTTACTAGGACAGTCTTACAAACTTCATGATTGATCAACCAGATGAGACGGAGACCCAACGACTAAATGTATATCAGTTTATATACTTAAAATAGGACATACACATTCCATTTACAACACATATTTCAAAATCATACACAAAAGAATGAGTACCTTGCACAAAAAGACTCTAAACACATCAATCAAGTAAGAACAATCTCTAGCACAAATGTGATCTAACAAGCATTCGAGGACATATCCAGTAAGACAGTAAGCAGGGGAGTAAATTACTGATTTCTTTGCTTTAAAGTGTAAAATACTCTCATTCTTATATAAAACAATTAGCAAAAACATTCAACCACACACAGACTGCAGCATAACAAATAATATTGATTATTAACATTGATGATCTGTACTCTCACAGGCTTTTCATTAATTCATTTTCTTATCTGCTTAATCCTGGTCAGGGCTACGGGTAAGCCACTCCAAAGCGGAGACAAACCTAGACAGGGAACCATACACAATATAAGGCACACATTCACACACTAAAAGCACCTTAACACCACTTAGCCTAACGTGCCTGTCTCTGGACTGTGGGAAGAAACTCACACAGACATGGGCATACAATGCAGACTCCACGCAGGGCAGGTACAATGCCTCAAACCAGGGACACCTAATCTGTGTGTCTGTGTGTCCCTACGCTAACCGTTGCACCTCCATGACACCCTCATACAGTTTTTTTTGTTAAGTTTAAACCTACCTTTAATCCCAGACCATGTGAGAGACTGATTAGTCCTTTGTCAGGTCTGTGTTAGTTGGGGACCGTGGAAGACATTTTGATCCTGTGAATAAATTCTTCTTCTTGTCCTTCGCCAAGCTGCTGCCTGGAAGCTTTATGGGCGATGTCAAGGCACTCAGGGCAACCCCAGAGTTAATTAAAGACTGTAAAACAATCTTCCTGCCATTTCTCTAGTGATGCATGCTCACCTCCAGCTAGACCACATGCTCTCTACCATGTGCACCCAAAATTACATCCTGCGTGAGCAGCCCATAAGCAGCAAATGGAGACATGTTTGTTATAGGCCGATTCCACTTTTCTCATTATTCATGAATGTGTCAGAGACTGATGGGATTTTCAAAAAGCCTCTGAGGCCATGGAGAAGAGTCGCATCAACACAACAAGGTGAGAATGAGAAGATAAAGAGATCATGGTACACCTCATCACACCGCAACAAATGACCTTAACAGCAACCAGAGGCTCCACAAATGCAGCGTGACTGGAGGACATGAACAGACATGAACACAAGCACACACACACACACACACACACACACACACACACACACACACACACACACACACACACACACACACACA
>JAUZST010089578.1:0-19622 GCA_034779995.1 Parotocinclus haroldoi
TTATTTCTCTAGTGGAATCTAACAATCCTGGTGCGTTTTTACTAGAGACTGTTCTAATTTGGTCGATGTTTTAAATACTTTTTTTCACACGTTGCTCATGTTTGTGTGGATGATTTTCCACTCCTTATTTGTATCAAGCTGTAAATGCCATTCAGTAGTGTAATGTTTCTGTCCTATTGTAAGTAATATTTTTTGTTTATCCCACTACTACCTGACTATTCTCTTTAACCTATATAGTTAGAGAGATTATATCGGTTTTTTTTTCTTAACTATATAACAGTTATATATATATACTTAACTTAACTATATTAACAGTTTCACTCATTCAGTCTCATGCTTTATGTTTCATCTGGTTGATTTTTCCATGTTGCTCAATGCATGCAAATATTTGAAGATTATCTAAGGCTTAGCATGCGGTATTTCTGATGCATTTACTTACTCTTTGAGAATACCCTTTATATTTACATTGCAGTAGCATAAAACTATGGTGGTATCCTGTTAATGTTCATTTCAGTCAACGGCCAGTTCTACAGAACATGATGTATTCGTATAGCACGTATACAGCACATTTTATTTTAATAGTACATTATACAGTATTTATGATGTGTGTGTGTGTGTGTATATGACTTTTACGTACATACCATAAATATTACATGGCATTTTTGTCCTCATTTCAATTCAGAGCTACTGTGGATAAAAGTTGTTGCGTTTCGATGAACAGAGAACAAAAATGTCTTTACACAAGAGCGGAACAAAATGTTCCTCTGTGAATGAATAAAGTTATTCATCACATTAGCACATCAGATAATAAACAGCACTGAACTAAACAATGCTTCAAACAGCGCTTCAAATATGAGTATGTTTATATTACGTGTTGTTGCACAAACCACACACATACTGTTATTCTATTTTATTATTATCATTATTACTATTATGGTTGCGCTGTTATACGATAATTATTATTATTATTATTATTATTATTATTATTATTATTATTATTATAGTAGTAGTAGTAGTAGTAGTAGGGGAGACCAGGTATGGTGGTAACATGGGGAGAGATATAACACCACCAGTTCCACCAAGTCAAGTCAAATTGATTTATATAGCATTATATAGCATTATTGTTTATATTGTCTCAAAGCAGCTATTCAATATTCTATTATCTTAAAAAAATTGAGCAAGCCTAGGGCCACAGTGGACAGGCAAAACTCTCTGAATAAGAGATAATGGGAGTCATATTATAATTACAGTGTTTAGCTAATCCCCTCCCGATCCCACATGGTGAAGTTCAAGTCTGTAAACAGCTATATACTGATTCTGTAGAGAAAAAACATATTTTGAGAGAAGAAAGTCTTTTTTTGTTTAGTGTTTTCCCTTTTGCGGATTTAATCTTCATACTTAGATTTTTTTCGTAAGCAAAATGTGATGTGTTTTTGTTGCTGCAAATGCCATAAGAGTATTCTAATACAGCTAGCTAATCAATGGACGATAGGGGTGGGACTGGAAGCTTTAAAAAGTGTTGCAGCCATCCCCTTATATACAAGTAGAAATCATTTCTTGATTTCAATAGTAATTTTTATTTAAGGTTGTGAAGGCATTTGGGATTTTCCGTGTAACGCCACGCCAGATACTGCAGGGTAGGTTACTGGAGCAGCAACAGAAAAAAAGAGTTATTAATAGACATTAATAGACATTAAGACTATACTCCAGGGTTACCACTTTTATTTAAGAATTAAGAATATATAGACATAATAAACATATACATTTTACAAGCTTTTTACATTTGTTTTTTAAGTATGAAAATTAAATGTAGATTAGTGTTCTTTAAGCTGTAGAATAACTGTAGAACATATTTTAAGTTAAACTCACAACAGTTACTCATTGTGTGTGTGGTTTGGGACAAGGGGTGCTTGTGGATTTTGTGGTAAGTGATTTTATAAATGCTGGCTCAAAATAATCTTAATATACAGCTTTCATTTATTTATGTTAAATGGTTTTACAGGTTTTACAGGTGATTTTTTTAGGAAAAAAAATCCTCTAATTTCAAGTTTAAAACAACATTTAGGAGGTTTCTCTGCATGGTGAACATAGTTTGACCCTTAAAACAACACAACAATCTAATCTTAATCTATATCTACAGAACTGGGTCAAGATGCACAATACAATGATCTGAGGGTCTCTATTGTCTGCGTTTTTTACCTCAGGGTGAAATTAAAATCCCCTCTCTCGTCTCCAGTCCATCTTTTAAGATTTGGGTCAGGGAGCTTTTAGTTGTCATTGCCCCCAGCTCTGAAATCCTCCAAAAAATTAATAAATAAATAAATAAATACACAGTGCAATGTACAAGAAAGATTTATTTTAATCTTGGGTTCTTGTTTCTTGTACTGATTGTGTCGTTTAACTCAAAGTATACAAAATAATTAATAAAAGGTAAACTAATTAATATTGTTGCCCGTTCTTTCCCTTCTCTAGTCCTATAATTTTCTATGGTTATAGTTCTTGTCATTTTGGAAGAACTAATGGTCAGTGTAGAACTCTACTAAATAACAATGTTCAATCCAGTCAGAAGGACAATTAATGTTTTTGGGAAGATAATCACATTCTATTGAACAGTTTGTTAATAAAAGAAATGGTTCCTACAGGGCTTTTCTAGGTTAGTAAGATGCAATACATACTTAGAACTATAGATAATTGAGATGTTAAAATCATTCTGTCTGGTAACCTGATAAAGAACCATTGTTGATCCATTTCATTTCAAACACTTCGGCTCTAAACTCTTCCCAGTAGAATAACATTTAAATTTTCCGAATAGTTCTTTAAATAGAAATGTTTTCTCATACAGCTGTGTGAAAAACATCTTAGGATCCTGTTTTTTCCATTATAAAATTAGAAACATTTTATAAACTCAAGGAGAACTATTTAAATGGACATTAGAAACCAAGTTTAATGCTTGAATAATACTTAAAATATTTTTGGAGGGATTTTTAAGATATAAACTAGTTCATACTACATATAATTATTCATCTTTTAAATGAAGTCTTTAATCCTTAATCTAGTATTGCAATTAACATTTAAAACTTTTTTTTCCAGTTATAAGAATTTGTGACCTTTCAGATAACTTTCTGCCAAAAGTAAAGTTAGAAGTTTTAGGGTTTTAGGAAATACGAACCTACCTAAGACAAGTAACTGTTACCTGTAGTTTTAAAAATATTTTTAAAATTATATTTCTATTGTGAGGAAAAGATGCCACCTAGACACTCTGTGGAAATATATGATGAGGTTAAAAAAGACCGTTTGATCCTCCAGATGATTTTATTTAAATAAAGATGTTACAGCTTTTAGATTTAAAACTATAAAGCATTCCAGAACACCTGAGTGCCCCTTGTTTTTCCCTTTTCCTTTTCCCTAAAAAAGTACAAATATATGTTTGTTATTCAAGAATAAATCCAGGATTTGGATCAGCAAACTCTAATATTCTCACGACGTTGTGCTGTGGCTCTCAGTGAAGTGGTTCCACCCACAGTCTGAATACTGAATGGGTTCTACTGAATATAAATTAGCTTACTGTACAGATGCCGAATTTCACACAGACCATCAAACAAGAGCTGAGTTTGTGTATTGCCTCCAGCAGACAGCCAGATCTCTTATTGTTCACTGGATCTACAGCTCAGTGACTCGCCTTTCAGTGATTCTTTATGTGCTTTATAAAACTTTTCTATTTATTCAGATGGGCTTAACAAAACAACTGATTTTTTGGCTTAATTTTTTGACGGATATTTGAGGGCCACTTTTGTGTAGTTTCTCTTTCTTATTGTAATTAAGGAAATGTTTTAGACATGCGTAGTTAGTCTTATTTATACTATATATTTATTAATGGGCTTGAATGTAATTATTTATTTATGTTTTAAGATTTGAGGGTTTCTTTTGGAAACATTTGTATTCAAAATTTCTATTTTGTGTTTATTATTTGTTTATATCACTATTTAATAAAATTGTATTATAAAAATTTTAATATATTTTGAAGCCTCATAAAATTTGGCTTAATCTATATTCAATTTGGCTTCAGTTTTCTAAAATGAATGGGCTATATCTCAGTTTTTAATTGATTTTGTTAAGAACGTATTTGTTTTCTCTAGAAAGCCTCTTTATCTTCCTCCTGAAATAACATCTTTAAGTTACATTTATTTTTGGATTTATTTCTGCTGCACTGAACCACGATGAAGATTTCACACTGCAAGCAGATGCCATGGACCTGGTGCTGGACTCTAGGGATTCTTTGCCTCCTGACCCTGCTGAACTCAGCCGGATTTATGCTACTCCTGCTCCAGATCCGTGAGCTCCAGGTTCGTCTGGATGGAGTGGAATCATGGCTGGAGGAACTCTCTCAGAGCTCAGTGGTGGAGTTCATGACGGAGATGAGCAGGAACCAGCAGGAGATCCAGGATGATCTGCATCAGTCCTCCAGGAATAAAAGGAGTCAGGAGCAGAGGGAAGCTCAGGTCCTTGAGCTGGAGGACAGACTAGTTGAGGCATCTGGAGATGGAGCGAGTGAGGAATTGGTGAGGGAGAAGGTGGTGAAACATCCAGACTTTCACCATCACAGTACAGTGCAGCATGATGGGATGATGATGATGATGACCTACTCCATGGTGCCGGTAAAACGAAATAGTTCTATATTATAAATTATGGTGCAGCTGCGTGGTCCCAGACATGCACCTGGTCTGAAACACAACTCAAACGTCACCTTGCCAAAGGTGGTAGAGCACTGGTTCATAGTGCTGAATCTCCCTAGTTCATATCCCACCTCTGGCAAAGTGAAGTTGAAGTTATGTTTAGGTTATGACTGTGGATTTAGGAGAATAATAATTTATGGTACAAGAAATTAAAGTTAAAAAATACTTCATTTATTACTGTATTTTTGTATTATTATTATTATTAAAATTAGTTATGCATGCGTTTTTTTATGTATTGAAAATTGTCTGAAGGCTAAAGCTGAGTATCTGATTAAATAACAGTGAAATTTGTTTCACAATGTTTGGTTAATTAGTACCTATATAAATCCATTTTAGTGAGAGGCTTGTTTATTTTAGATATATTCATTCTTGATTTTTAGGTGTTTTTAACAACTGTATTTTTGTGAAATACCTGTATATACATCCCACAACATTTTAAAACAAGAAAACAAATGTATTGTTTTCTACAGTAGTAGAAGTTTTTAGTTAAAAAAAAATTAAGCTTGTTTTAGTTTTACTGCAAGATAATTATTAGTTATTAGGCTATATAGTGTTATATAGTATTATTTATATATAGTGTGTTATGTATACCTGTACATGTATGTATATGGGTGAAATTAATACACTGGGAAAAACAAACATCATAATTTTAATTTATTTGTAGCTGATGTCTTTCCTAACTTCTGTTGATTTTGTTTTTTAGGTGAAGATTTTATTAGATATCTGTAACAGTACAAAAGGAGTTTGCCTCACTGGTATGTATTTCAGGATACACCGATAAATCTGAATAATTTGTGGATCCATTTTAACATATTCTTAAATTATCTTTAAACAGGACCTCCAGGACCACCAGGTAAAATGATTAAATATGGTCAGTTAACATTATACGTTTTAATTCGATTTTAAATGACAAACTATGGGATTTCAGGTTTGCCTGGAACAGATGGGATGCCTGGACACAATGGAACAGATGGAATTCCGGGTATGCCAGGAGAACCTGGAGCACACGGCAAAAGAGGGAAAAGAGGTGAGATATAAATCCAGAGTGATTTTTTGTGATAGTACACACATTATAAAGATTCTGTCCATTTCACAAATGTCTCAAGAGATTAGATATTTTACTTGGGAAGCCAGATAATTACACTGAATACATTATCTCAAGTACAATATTCTAAAAGATCATTCAAACATTTGGAATTCTGTTTGGAAATTCATGAAGAAAATGTAAGGTTTTAAAATTTTGTCTGTTTAACAAATGCTATCAGTCCATAAATTCATTTTTTTTAATTACAGAAAATAAAATACAGCTATCCATTACAGCATTGCCAATTATCTAATAAATGAGAATTTGGTTCCTTGCATCATTACATAACATAACCATTACATAACACTCCAGTGATTATCTGACTATTAAAGCTATTACCTATAATAGACTCTTTGGAAGGTTGTTGTGTCCAAGACAAAATAATATAGATTCGGAAATACTGTTTACTGTGGTATTTTTCGAATGTATTTCATTATTTATGGTGTGATTTTGGTTCAGAACTGTTATTATATGACTATAGATCAGGCCCATTACAAAACTTTTTGTTGTAACTCATAAATAGTTGGCAAAAGTTCTACATCATGTCATTTTTAGGTAAGGTTTTCTTGATTTAACTATTGACATCCTACTTTAAAGCTTTGGGAATCGTACTATACAAATGGCACTCGCAAAAAAGATTTACAATCCACTGGGAATTTTTCCTCAGACAGTGTTAACAGTGTTCACACAACTCCCAATTTATAATACTAGTTCAATTAACTGTTACCAGACATTCATCATTATGCCAGTGATATCTTTAATCAAGCATCCATTCATAACAGTCCCATCAAGTCCCAACCCTGCTAATTAACCTTTAAATGGACTGCATCAGGTGTAAGCTGGACAAAGACAAGGGCATGTAATAAATACTAGCAATATAAATTTAAAAAATCCATCAGTGGAATGGGAAAATGGGGATTTTTGTTCAGTACGTAACTATGATGTTACATAACTATCTGTTGCTGAACTTGGGATCGAATTACACGATTCCCAATGACGTTAGGATTTTCAGTGTGTTGTAGGTTTAGAGATCCCAGTGGGAGTGAGACAGTGAGTCATGGATGGATTCTGAATCATAATGTATAAAAAATGATTTTTTTTTTCCCTGCAACTGCTGCTGAATATCTGATAATAAGTTGCCACACCGTTGGTGAACTTTAAGAGCAATAATAACAGAATTAAACACACATACTCATATACAACATCGACATACTTTAACACTCCTAATACTACTTATGTTAATTTGTCTAAATTTTAAGCTGTCTAACAAGTTTCAAATTCACCAATATTTTTATTCTTTAAAATGTACAATCATTTCCTAAAGTCAAATCTTTAAACTGGCCTCAATTGTTTCATTCATCATATATCCTTTTTTACTCTAGAATGAGTTGCAACTCAGCTTTCAAATTTATAGATTTTTACTAACGGTATTCTTCTTGTTAGGTCCCCCTGGGGAAAAAGGTCATCCAGGTGAGCCGGGTATTAAAGGTGAACCAGGACCACCTGGACAAAAAGGAGAACGTTCCAATGACATAATTCTTGAAGGTTGGTTAAAATTCTTGTTTGTAGTTAACCAAAACAATGTGTTATTTTAAATATTACAAGGGAGGTTATCGATCATGTGTCCAGGTCTGATAGACTCACCAAGCATTTTTAATAGGACAACCCGTAGACCTACTCATTAATACTATTATTTAATCAGTCAATCCTGACTGATTAAATAATCATCAAATTACAGCTTCAGCTTTAGGTAATTTTCACATCAGCCATCAGAAGCATGTGATCTCAGTGATTTTGACAGTGGCATGAATGGTCAGAAAAATCTTCCAGATAATGGAAGCAATGATTCATTTGCAAATATGTAATATTAAACCAGTTACCTCAATATATAAATGACCAAGTATAGTATTATTGTTTAGTTTAAAGTCATCTAGATATACAAATCTATTGGTAAAAATCTGAGGACACTTTATGTCTGATTTATGCAGAAATATAGAAATGTCAAAAGGGTTCACAAACTTTTAAGCACACTCTATGGTGATCCTAATAACGTGCCTGGTTATTGTTGATGTTTATCAGCCTTTTCTTCTCCGGAACTTTGCATTTCCTTTATTTTCTTCTGCGTCCTATTTCCTCCCATATTCCAAGGACATTCATTAAGTTAACTGGTCCCAGTTGGTCATATTGTCCCAGTATGAGTGCGTGTGACTGTACTGTAATGTTTTAACATTACTTTTGATATGAATAAGCATTGATGTCATTAAATATATACAGAATTTAGCAGACATGCTTCTGGTTGACCTACAGGACCTCCAGGACAAGCAGGACCTCCTGGGCCTCCAGGTCCAGTGGGTCCACCAGGGCTTCCAGGGCCACCTGGACCACCAAGACCAGCCAGAAACAGGAGCCATCGAGCTCATCTGCACATGGGTCACACACTTGAAGGTACAGCTAATGTTACTGTAGAAAGCTATAATCAGGTGTATAGTTAGAGCGATTGGAATGATATCAAACTTTTATTATAATATTCTAATATATATATATATATATATATTTTTTATTTTTTTTTTTTTTCATATTCAGGTTTAAATCAAGCAGCCCCAAATGATGACATGACCAGACATGCAGCAGGAAAAGGAAGAAAGAAAAATGGTACAAACCTGAATCACTTTTTCAACATCTGGCCATTTGCAACTAGTTGGCAGAAAAAAAAAACATTAGAAGTATTTGGCAACACATTAGCATATCAGGAGGTGAGATTTCAGAAACAGCTTTATCTTACTTGGAGTAAGATAAAATAATTCTCAGATCTACAAAAGCCATACTGGAAAGTCTCTCATGTTTTGATATGGCAGCTAGAGAGATCTTTTAAAGAAATGAGCAAATTTTTACATGTTTTAAGGTCATAAGAAGATTTCTTTCTTAAAAACAGTAGGAGACGTTGTGCCTTCACATAATCAATTTTGTTTTATAATTTCAATTATTATTATTATTTGTTTTTTCTACTACTAATTTGAATTTTATTAATAATTTGTTATTTATTTTAAACAAATTTTCCTATAATTTAATACACATTTAGTATTTGTTTAATTAACATCTAGGCCGCCCATGGAGGATGGTCGCCTGTTGAGTCTTGGTTCCTCCCAAGGTTTCTTCCTACCATTTTACGGAGTTTTTCCTTGCCACTGTCGCCCTGGGCTTGCTCAACTTGGGATTGGCTTTTTAGACAATTGTATTACTGTAAAGCTGCTTTTAGACAATGCTACGTTGTAAAAAGCGCTATATAAATAAAATTGAATTGAAAACATTCAAAATTAATTGTGTTGTCTACAATACTGCTCAAATACTAGAAGCTTTTCTGTTTCATTTCTATTACATTTACTGAAATCTGTATTCCATTCTGCATCTTAAAAATGACAAAGGCAATTCAAATTCAGAATTAAAAATTAAATAACAATG
The DNA here is from genome assembly GCA_034779995.1 of Parotocinclus haroldoi. NCBI lineage: Eukaryota > Metazoa > Chordata > Actinopteri > Siluriformes > Loricariidae > Parotocinclus > Parotocinclus haroldoi. The sequence goes on from JAUZST010089578.1 coordinate 9,277, forward strand.
ACAGTATGCCGGTATGAAGGTTTACAGGTATTACCAGGTATGTCTTATTTATTTACTATAATGATCAGAGGCTATAAATTAGGCTTATTTAAGCTTGTTTCAATAAATAAGGTCAATTATGTCAAATAAACAAGGAGGCTAAAACCTTTGCATAAGTTAGTGAAAAGTAAGCCATTTTAGTTGTGTTATTTATTGAACTATCATCACTGCTAAAATGAGTAACTGTATTTTGCATTATACATTATTGTTTGGTCAGGATATTTACAATGCTTAATATACTTAATGGGTATATACTTAATATGAGGATGTTTAGGCAACCCATTTTGAGTCTTGGTCCTCTCAAGGTTTCTTCCTTCTACTTTCAGGGAGTTTTTCCTTTCCACTGTCGACCTAGGCTTGCTCAAGTTGGGATTGGTCTTTAAAAATAATAGAAGATTGTAAAGCTGCTTTGAGACAATGCTCCGTTGTAAAAAGCACTATATAAAAACATTTCACTTGACTTTAGGACAGCAATTTGAATCATCAGCTCAGCCAGCATAATTTCTGTTCTGGACTCATCAGGCCTTCAGTGGCTCTACCAAAGATCTAGACATTACATTAAATCAAGTTCTATTGCTTCTTTCTGTTAGACTGTGTTATAAAATCAGTGAAGGACCTGCAGAACCTGGCGAAGATGGAGACCACGTTTGGAGCCTGGCTGATGGACACAGCTGATCACAGTGATGAGAGGATCTGGGTAGCAGAACATTTCTCAGGTAAATCATCAAAGCAAGTAAAGACATAGCTGTTATGAATAATTTCAATATTTTAAGATATGGAGCATTTGTCTTACAGGACGTATTATGAAAGAATATAAAAGCATTGCCGCATTTCAGAACAGCAGCAGTCAATTGATTGACGTCAGAAAGTTCTTTCAAGGCTGCGGCCATTTAGTTCATAATGGATCCATTTACTATCACATCGCTGGAACGTCCACCATCGCCAGGTACAACTTTCCAAACATCTCTTTAACTGCTTATGCTTTTCCATTCCATATGAATATGGGTAGCACCGCTGCCTCACAATAAGAAGGTCCCGGGTTCAATCCCAAGGTGGAGCAGCATGAGTCCTCCCCATGGGTTTCCTCTCACATTCCAAAGACATGCGTGTTAGGTTAATTGGTTAATAGGTTAATTAATTGTCATTGACTTGTGTATGCAAACACCCAAGTCGTGTAACTGGAAACAGCTGCACGCCGGTCCCATGCCCGGATAAATGGGGAGGGGTGGAGAAAGCAATGGCAAACTACTCCACTATACTGCCCAAATACTTCATGGATCACATCGATGATCCATCAAGTGACCGAGAGTCGGCCGCGACTGTACGGTTAATCCAAATCCAACTTCAAAAGGACTGCACACTAATGTCTAGCATACTAGTAGGTTGCCGAAGCTGGCATACCAGCTTCCCATAAATGCTAGTACTACCCACAGAACCACTGCTCCCAACATTTACTAACAGTTAGGAACAGTCCAAATGACCATCCTGCTTGTGTCAACATCTGTCAACTGGGCAAAATGTCTTTGAGAGAATGCCTAGCAGTCAATGATCTCACACCAAGAGGAACCTTACCTGACATTTCTATCTGGGAGCTTTTTGTTATATATATATTTATATATATATATAAATATAAATAAATGAATATTATTCCAAATGGATATTATCTTGTAAAAATGTGTACTTGGCACTAGCAAAGAAAAACAAACCATAAACGAATACCCATGTATACTGGTATTCTTATTATGTAGTATGTATATTAAAATAAAATCTGAATGAATTCAAATTCAAATTACAGGTTTAATCTCCAGACCAAGTCGTTGCACACTCTGGCCATCGAGAACGCTCTGTACCACAACCTATCCTACCTGCTGCATAACTCTAAGACCTACTTTAAGGTGGCAGCAGATGAGAGTGGCCTGTGGCTCGTCTTTGCCTCCAGTGTCGATGAGAACGTCATGGTGGCACAACTGGACGAGAAAACCTTCTCCATCACGGCGTATGTCAACACCAGCTACCCAAGAAGCAAAGCGGGAAACACCTTCATTGCCTGTGGCGTCCTATACATCACCGATGCCAAAGATACCAAAGTGACATACGTGTTCGATCTGCTGAAGCAGAAACCTGTTAGTGTTAGCTTTGAGCTCGGGACCCCAGTTGGCATCCTGTCCATGCTTTCATATAATCCTAAAGACAAACACCTGTATGTGTGGGACGGGGGACATGTCAGGTCCTACAGGGTCCATTTTCACTCCGATGACTAATGTAGTGTAGCTTTATTATGATTCGTTAGCATGTACAATAAACTCTGGAACTATTGGCAGCCTTGGTGAACATGGGTAGAATATAACCTTTAAATAAAGCATAATATACTCAACGGACAAAAACACAGTCACCGTGTGTTTAAGGTAATAGTAACTCCAGTTACTCCTGCAGACGGTGTTGCACAAAAATGATTAGCTATAAATACCTGCGGCGTCTGGGACAGGATTCATGGACTGAAAAGAGGTGGTATGGTGCAGTAAATGCCTTGTTCGAATTTTGGAAAATGGGTCACAAAGCAAACGTTCATGATGATCGCATCATGCCCAAGGTCATAGTATGAAAGAAGTAGGTGAATTTTCAGATGAATCAAAGCAAACCATATCAGTCCTAAGGTTCTACCAAAAGTGGGGAAAATCCCATTTAAAAGAAATCCTTGTCAGAAATTTGCATTATACTCTTTTAGGTACGGGACCATCACAGGTTACTTTTTTTGTCCGGTGAGTATACGATGTAAGGCAGATCTCAATTTCCCTTAATCCTTCATCAACATAGAGCTGATAAGAGAATCCACAGCTGCAAGAAGACTAAAGTTTCTTGATCTTATAACAGATGTGGCTCATATTTATTTCATAGTAACAACATAAACTCCAGTGTGATATAGAATCTCAGCCTGGAGCAATGAAGATCAGCCATGTGTTCTGTGTTAATGGGGAAATACTTTACCATTTAATGAGAATTAAACTAACTTAGCAATAAAGCCATGTATAAAAACATGCTGCTTCATGCAAGTTTTTGGACGTTTTAACACGTCCATCACGGAGCAGGGAAGGGGTCAGTCTAACCAGCATCAGTCTAACCTCAGGCTCAATTAAATGTGCAGTCAAAGTACATTTGCATTACCAGTTGAACTGTGATACAAGTTTTAATATTTCTGCCTAAATAATTTGACAAACTGATCAGATGTTAACAAGTTCAAAGATAACCAATAAAACAAATTAGACACACACACACACACACACACACAGACAGACAGACAGACAGAGTCAGACAGACAGACACACACACAGACAGACAGACAGACAGAGACAGACACACACACAGACAGACAGACAGAGACAGACACACACACAGACAGACAGAGACAGACACACACACAGACAGACAGAGACAGACACACACACAGACAGACAGACACAGAGACAGACAGACAGACACACACACAGACAGACAGACACAGAGACAGACAGACAGACACACAGACAGACAGACAGACAGACAGACAGACAGACAGGAGTGGGTGAAGATTTCGATGCATTGCGATTTGGACATTACTCACTGAGTTTAATATTCTTTAAGTATCCATTTTCACTTTCTTTGCGCCTTTTCTCCGTTGGAAAATGGTCAGGAATAAACACAGGGAAGCTGTGTGTTTATGTTTTCTCATATCAGCTACTTTTAGTAACTTGTTCGTTCCTGCACGTTCTTTTAGGAGAACACTGGGCTTCTCTTGGCAACCCTGCCATGCACACCATGTTTATGTTTTCACACTGTGTTCTCCTGAAGGTGGACTCATTAACATCAACATTAACCAATGTGAGAGCGGCCTTTATTTGCTTAAAAGAACCCCATACTTTTTTATAATCTCAAATTCCACATACTCTACTCGGCGATTTAAAACCGGATCATTTTTCTTCATATATAAATGGCCAGGTGTAATATTTCATCTCATTTGTTAAATTTGCTTCTCTTCATCTACCTGCGTTTTGTTTCATATATAAATAATACAAATTAAACAAATCATTACTCCATAACAGAGACTATGAACCTGTCCTGCAACACATTCACTCCCTGCATTCTCTATCAGGGACAGGTTAGTACTGCAGGCAGGCAAGTGGACATGGTTAACATGAGGTGTCGCATAGTAAAGTTTTAAGTGACATTTGTGAATGGAACTCTTTATTGTAGTGCTTGATAAAGGTTTCCCAAAGTACTTCCAGTTTAGGCTTGTATAAACAATATTATGTATTCTAAAATGGCGGAACATGCATAACACTTCCATACTTTCCTTTTGGTTCATTGTTTTTCAAAACATTTCAATTAATCGTTTACAAACTGAAAAACCTCTTCTCACCTCTGATCCTCAAACTCTCTGCCTTTCCTGCTTTTGTAAAAATCATGATTATAGTCACCTGTTCTAGTCACCTACCTAATTAACCCTAGAATGCCTCTGTCCCAACTTAAAAAAAAAAAAAAAAGTGTTACGGGCCTGAAATGCAGGAATAGCTGTTTATTAACAAATGAAATGAAGTATCCGAAAAAGGTCAATATTTTCCTAAAACTTCGCCAAGGTTGCCAATCATTCTAAACCATCAACATGTGGTTGTAACTTCACAAGGAAATAACCCGTCTGTCTGTTTCTTGCTTGCTAGCATGATTTTAATGGTTGTTAATAAAACCAGACATGAAAAACTGTTGAAATTAAAAGAAATTTATTTAACTTACTTTACAAAGGTAAAACTCTGAGCATGACAAAATGACCTGTTCCTCACACAGACGGCATGACCTGTCCAATAAATACACGAGAGACGAGAAGCAGGAGGCCCACTGGGAACACGCACACTCACACATGCTCATACACACACACACACACTAACAGGGTGACCAGACACGAACACAAAGTTTAATAAATATCACATCTATCCAACCAAATGTACAACTATTGCAGCCAGTATGATAAAAACAAAACAGTGTCACGTTAGAATAAGAATAAATTAAAACCGTTTATACAAGCTAATGTGGAGCTAAATCATTTATAGGTTATTTATTTATATATTTATATATATTTATATTCCTTTAAAACTATGTGAACATCGGCCACGTTTAGCCACACATTCATTTGGATACGGAACAGTTTCTTTCTCTTATATCCTCTGATCTGAGTGCAAATATATAATGAAAATAAAAGCATTCCACGACGCACTGTGTCTCAGAATCCATGTAATCGCATTTCCTGATCCTTATGGGTAATAAACTAAACACAAGTACAGTACGGTTCAACTGAAATACACGCAATACACAGCAGCAGGTAAAGAATCGTTCGTAAATAAAACACGCGTTAATCTAAGCTAAATGTGTTTCTGCACAAAAAGTCTCGGGTCCTGTGGAACAGGAACGTAAACGTTTTAAATCAGTAGTGATGCAACTGGAATGTTTCAGTGTGGAGCAAGCAATTTGTGGCATGATCAAGTTAAGAAATGCACGTGCGCGGACAAGAGACAGGGGTAAGACGTGTAGTGTGGTTAAGAACGGTTTAACAGCTGGTTATTGGATTGGATTATCGGGTTAATCTGGTAGATGGGTTTGATCCTGCTATTGAAATGAGAAGGAGTGGGGAATGTTTAGTAGGAAGTGAGCCAGGTTTATCTGCAGTGATCTGGAAGAGTAAAACAGGCTTTTATTATTATTATTACTATTAACACTAGTAAGCATAAGGTTTATTGAGAGATTTAGGGAGCGAGAAGCAGGGAAGAGGATCCAGTAACGTAAAAGCAAGACAGGTTTACAAGGCCGAGAAAACTGTGGCTTCAGCTGAAGAAGAGCAAGACAGGTTTGTGGTTGCAGTGGAATGAGAGCATGTTTGCTCGCATGTTTGGGGCAGAAACGGTACGTAAATTATAGAGAGAATTAGTGTGAGACATGTTTCACACTGCAGGGGGAGAGCAAGAGCGGTTTAGGACTGAACTGGCGTGAGGTTTAATGGAGGGTTTGGGGTGAGAAAGGCATATCTGGACATACTGTTGGAAAAAGTGAGACAGGGTTAACGGACGTAATTCAGGAGTGGGATAGGTTTATGCTGCGTAGACGGGTTTGTGGGAGCAGTGGAATAGCTAAGATTTAACTGCAGTGGTTTGGATGGGGTACACGGATTATACTGGGTATAACTGTTGGTGTTAGGGCAAGACAGGTTTAACTGCAATGATTTGGATGAGTAAGACAGGTTTATCGGGCACAGACAGGAAGCGTTACGGTAATGTTAAACTGCAGTGATTTGAATGAGGCAAGACAATGGGAGGCAAGGCAGGCGATATGAGGCAGGATTAGACCATTTTAACTGCAGTCCTTTGGGTGAGGCCGAGACCCGTTCACGATGGCAACGGAGTGAGAATAAGACGGTTTTAACTGGAAGCATTAGGCAGGGCTGAAAATGTGAGACCGCTTTAACAGTAGCCATTAGAAATGGTTAACAGGCGATTTTGAGCGACACGGTGACGGTGAGACAGATTAATGAACAAAGGCTCATTTATGATTAGGGCCAGTGTAAGAGCAGATGCTTTATCAGTTCCACTTTCATTATAGAGGCACTTTGTAGTTCTACAATGACAGACTTGTAGTTCATCCGTTTCTCTACATATTTTGTTGGTCCCCTTTACTCTGTTCTCTAAATGGTCAGGACCCCCACAGGACCAGCACTGATTAGGTACTACTTGGGTGCTGACACCGACATGGTGGTGGTGCGTTGGTTTTGTGTGTTGTACTGCAACACACTTCGTGGATCCCAAGCAGGTCAAATACAGCAGTGCTGCTGGAGTTCTCAGGCACCTCAGTCTTAATGTCAGTGCTAGATTAAATCGGGAGGACTCGCGGTGTGTTGTGGGAGATGTGCTGGGGGGGTGTTCCTGTACGTTTTATCTGGAGTTGGAGAATGGGAGGGAGGCAGACGTATGCAGTAAATGTAAATAGTTTGAGCACAGCAAGACAAGTTTTGTCTGGAGTTAAAGGATGTGAGTGAAACAGGTTTATGACTGTCAAGGTCAGGCCTGAAGTGAGCCAAATTGCCTAGAACGTTTATGGGCAGATTAAGATGGGTTATCCAGTGTTACAGAATAAGAGTGAGCCAGGTTCGACAAGAGTAATACTGGGTAACACCATATCCATAGTTACCGGGTAGAAGAAGAGATGAACTGTATTGGTTGTGAACTATGTAGTTGTGAGATAAATTAAAAAAAAGAGTTCTGGATGGAGAGAGAAGCAGACATGTTATGAGTGATAGCTATGGACAGTTATAGACATGTTATGAGTGATAGCTATGGACAGTTATAGACATGTTATGAGTGATAGGTGGAACTGTGCATGGTGTTTTTGAGGCTCTATCTGTCTTTGCATCCTGGGGTTAATAAATAATAATAAATAACTGCACGCAATTCACATAAACAAAAATACATTTCAATCAACATGTATGAGTGAGTCAGGTCTGCAGAATAGGAGCAAAAAAAAAATAAAAGGCAGACAAACTGGGGAAGAGAGGTACGGACTGTTTGCTGAAGTGCCTGACTAGGAGGAAAGTGACTGACAAAGTACTGCACCGACTGGTGATAGCTGGGCTCTGAAGGAGCTAATGGGATACAAGAAGAGACTGACCAAGTACTAAAGCAACTGACCATGTAACAAAGCAGCTGTCAGAAAAATGAAGCGAATAACTGGGTCTCCAATGCTGAAGCAACTGACTGGGTACGGAGGGGTCTTGATGGGTTCTGAGGCAACTGAGTGACAGGATGCCCAGGTGACTGTGTAAATTGTAAAGTGTCTAAGTGATTGATAAGATGCTGAAGAGGCTTCTTAAAGAGTGCTAAGGGAGCACGAAAAAGACTGACGGGGTGCTGACAAGAAGCGAATGACAGAGCGCTAATTGAGCACAGAAACTTCTGGGCTGCTTAAGAGATTGACCGGATGCTGAACCACAGTGGTAGAGTTAAGCTAAAATGTTGATCAGCTGTGGGCACAAACACACGACGACAGACACGTACACAGATAAAACGCTTTGCTTTACAGAGCACGATCAACACTCTGGCAAATGCGCTGCAGAGACACGTTCAGCACATGCATAGCTTTCCTATGAGAACACACTAGAATGGTGAGCACGTGGCTCGTTAAACGACAGGGAATCTAGTGTTAGGACTGAGAGGTGAACTCTCTTGCACTGTGGGGGGTGGGGGGAAAGAAACAAAACGCCAAGGTTTCCCCTTATGATCCACGGTGAGGAAGGAACCAGGCCGCTGCTCAAAGCTCTGCCGGTTTGGGTTTTCCTGTGGTTTGTGGGGAGGTTTCTGGGGGTTAGAGGATGTCGAAGATGCTGCTTGGGGTGTTGTAGCGATCAGGAAGAACCCTCATCTTTAGCGTCCCATCAGCACCGCAGGTGAAGATGCGATTTGCAGGACGTGACTCGATCTGCATCACGCCTGCACCGATGTTTCGGAAGATGGACTGCTTGGCATGCTCGTTGCTAAAGGAGTGCATTAGACCATGACCTGATAGCTTCCAAACCTGGAGAACCAAAAGAAAAACAAACATATTCTAAATCTCCATCAACCCGAGCGAGTAAGTGAGTGTGTGAGGTAATGAATAAGCGAGTGGGTGGGTGTTTTGAGTGAGCCTATGCATGAATGGGTAAGTGTGTGTGAGTTGATGAATAAGTGAGTGAGTGGGTGAGTGAGTGGATGAGTGTGAATGAGTAAGTGTGTCCTTGTGAGTGGATGAATGAGTAAGTGTGTGCGTGAGTGGATGAGTAAGTGTAGTAGTGAGTGAGTGGATGAAAGTGAATGAATGTGTGTGTCCTTGTGAGTGGATGAATGAGTAAGTGTGTGCATGTGAGTGGATGAATGAGTAAGTGAAGGAGTGAGTGAGTGAGTGAGTGGATGAAAGTGAATGAATAACTGTGTCCTTGTGAGTGGATGAATGAGTTAGTGAAGGAATGAGTGTGTAAATGAGTAAGTGTGTGTGTGTGTGTGTGTGGGCTATTGTCAGAGTACACACAACTAAAATATGATTACTTATTACTAGAGATGCAAAGACTGAAATGATCTTGGCCGATTCCAGTTTATCATCTTTTGAATTGGATTTTGTTTTTTATCTGAAAATGATCAATGACATCATATAGAAACAGTTTCAAGTTTTCTTTGGAAGGAAGCTGCTGGCTTGTCCCTGAAGCTCTGGTTTCACACTCTTGCTAGCTTTATCTTTAACCTTTCTTACCAGCTGTGTGCTCACTTGCTCATTAGCTCAAGTAAGCACTCGAGACTGTTCTAACTCTGTTGATGTGTTTAGAGACTTTGTGTGTGTGTGTGTTACTCATATTTGTGTGGGTTTTCATTACTGTTTTGTATCAAGCTATACATGGTGTTTGAAAGTCTATGGGGCTGTCCTTTTGTAAGTAGTACTGCTTGGTTTGTCCCTCCACTACCTGTTTATTCTCTCTAACCTAGAACTATTTAAACTGGTTCACATTCACTTGAGGAGTCTCTGTTTCACTGGATGATCTTCTGTGTGGTACGTGTTATCACTCATCAATCACTTGCGCTTCAGCAGTATCTCTAAAGCACTGGAAGTTTTGAAACTGAGACAGTAGTACGAGCTAAGAATATGGAACTGAAATATGGAGAGATTGGAAATCGTAGAACTGGGACAGAGCGGTTTAGGCACTGCTATTTAGTAATGGAACGAAAGCTTTGTTATTGGGACAGAAACCTTTTATACTGGAACTAGAAGCTTCAGCACTGAGTCAGAAATGGTGCTAAAACACTACAATTAAATACTGCAAGACTTGTTCCTGAAGCTGAACTGTGTTTCTGGAATTGGAACCCAAAACCCATACTCATAAGGGTATGCAGTGGAAAGCTTTTATACATCTACTGTTCCTGACCATATGAATAGAGCACTTTGAATATCCACCAATGCGGAAATGTGGAAAGCTGACCTTCATGTTTCCCTCAGCTGATCCGGTGATGTAGAAGTCCTCACTAGCATCCAGAGCCAAAGCTTTGATGGCCGAGTCGTGAGCCTGGAACGTGTGTAACAGCTGCCTCTGCCTGATATCAAACATACACACGAAGCCCTTCCTGCCTCCAGTGATGATCAGCTGCTGTTTGGGAGCATACTGCAAAACTGTTGCTCCATGCTCGTGGCAGGGGAATGCTAACCACACACACACACACACACACACACACACACACACACACACACACACACACACACACACACACACACACACA
>JAUZST010089589.1:0-19622 GCA_034779995.1 Parotocinclus haroldoi
TTTATATATATATATATATATATATATATATATATATGTATGTGTGTGTGTGTGTGTGTGTGTGTGTGTGTGTGTGTAGGTTTGATGATTATACGTTGTGTTGTACATAATAGTCTAAATAAAAGGAACTTGTTTAATGTTTCTCTTTACCTCAGACGTCATGGGGCAATAGTTTAGTGGAAGAAATAATAAATCTTAATAATACTAATTTGTCACACTGTCTTTAATGTCTCAGGTATCCATTTGCAGTATCCTCTAGGATACCGTTTTGTCTGGTAGATATGTGTGGTCAGATCTTCATGCCAATAAAACAAGACAGGGAGCATGTTGGAAACTGGGTGAGGGAGAGAGGACCTTCTGAAAGTAGGAGAGTGAGGGAAAGTGAGAGATCTTGGCGAAGATAGAAAGGGAACCATCGAAAGAGCCGGTGCAGGCCAAGCAGAGTCATCCAAATTCAAAAGGCTGAATGAAAATACAAAAAGGGGGAGAATATGGCTAAGAGAGTCATTCTGTCAGATAGAGCCTGAGTGGCCAAGAGATAGAAGGAAAAAAAGGAAAACAGAGAGAATGAAGCAGAGAGAGCTCTCTAGACCTCTTCCTCTTGGCTTATCGGTGCTGGAATTTGGAGTGGGGCTTGAGGAGTCTCGAGGGACCTCACCCATGCTCACAGATTAGCTGCTAAACTGCACATAATTGTATTCCCCCTACTTCTCTCCAAGAGCTATTAGTTTCCAGCTCCCCCTTTTTTCCAGCATTCCTATCCAGTCCTTAGGGCTGCTGATGGAACTCAGAGATAGTGTAACAAATTTATTTTCACCCGCAAACAATGGACACACTTTAAAAGTGCATTGTTACCAGAAAGTGGACCATTAAGCCATGTGTGGTTTATGTGCAGCATTAAATACATCCAAGTATCACTTTCAGTACTGTTGTTAATATGAGCATTGGATATCACTGATGATTCCACTGGTACCAATAATGCATGGTCCCTGTGTTCACTTGACACCTCAGATGAGCAGATGTACCGCTGCGAAGACTGCGACGAGCTTTTCACGTCAAAGCTGGAGTTGCGGCGGCACCAGAAGTACTCCTGTACCAACGGCAGCTCTATCTTTGACTCACTAAATGACGACCTCAAGCAGGAACAGGAGGACAATGATGAGCCGGTGCATGAGTGTAAAGACTGTGAGAAGATCTTCCCAAGCGAGTATAGGTTAGCGTTTAGATCAGTCTTGATCTTTTGGAACTCTAAACCATTTCTGGAATACTAATGTTGATGTTTTTATATGCTTTTGTAGTCTCGGCCAGCATATGGTCGTGCACACAGAAGAAAGGGAGTACAAGTGTGACCAGTGCCCCAAAGCTTTCAACTGGAAGTCCAACCTCATACGTCACCAGATGTCACATGACAGTGGCAAACGCTTTGAGTGTGAGAACTGTGATAAGGTAAGCTCTAGTAACATCAACAAATTCAATACACCAAATACGGTTGGTCTATGGTAGCCTAGTGGTTAAGGTTCTGGACTATGGATGAAAAGGTCCTGAGTTGTTACCAAGATCTTGGTCCCTTAACAAGATCTTTAACCTGCAATTGCTTGGATTATAATATGGAATCAGTTGTCACTCTGGATAAGGGGATCTGTTAAATATAAACGTAGATACAAGTATTGAGCCTAAATTGTCTTGGTCCTTGAACCGTGTGAACCATCTAGATTCAGCCATTTAAAACATGAGGATTTAGGTGATAAATTAAATAAAATGTTCTAAATGGCTGTGGTAGCTTAGCAGTTAAGGTGGACTATGGCCCAGAAGGTCCACGGTACAAATCCCACCTCTGCCAAGCTATGGCTGTTGAGTTTTTAAGCAAGGCTGGATTGCAGTATCGTATCAGTCACTCTGGATAAGGGCATCTACAAATATGCTTAAATGTCAATCTATAATATGAATTGGTAATTAAAACAGCACAAAGAAATTCTCTCGTTCTCTGAAAGTCTCTGTTAACCTGATTTCATCCGTAAGTCTCCGCCTCTAATGTAGTGGTGTCTGTCCCTACAAAATTCTTTGTCACATTTGCTTGTAACTTCACACTGCAACCTGGATCATAAGTTGATGTGTTACTGTTTCTGTCAGGTTTTCACAGACCCCAGCAACCTGCAGCGCCACATTCGCTCTCAACACGTTGGTGCCCGTGCCCACACTTGCCCCGAGTGTGGCAAGACCTTCGCAACCTCCTCCGGGCTCAAGCAACACAAGCACATCCACAGCAGTGTGAAGCCATTCATGTGTAAGTTGGCCTGTGTGCAAACATGTCGTGGCCTCAGGTACAATTACTAGCGTCCAAAGGCCTCTCCAATAGCACAGTCAACTGAACATGTTCTAGAACCACTTTTTGTTTTGTTTAGCATTTGTTTTACATCTCCCCTTGACCTTCCGTTCTTTTCTGCCCATTTTCTTTCTTTACTCTGGTTTTCCATTGAGGGCTTATAAGGCTTTTCTAAGGCTCAAGCCCATTTGCCATGTAAAGGTAAACAGTTCTGTTGTGTTTCACTGATAGATACTGGGAAAATGCTTCTCATTTTGTTGCTTGGCTTCTCTGCTCACTGTCCGTATGATTGTGTAGAAAGTGAAAATGCATGTAGACTTCAGAAGCATACGGGTGTTTGTTTGGGCATCCCCTAAATTCATCTGATTAATCTAATCCTATGTTATCCTTGATTAATAAGCTGATTGCTCATTATACCAGATACTGAGATGCAGGTTTATAAATATGTTAAGCAGCATGAGTACATAACTGATTGATATGACCAGCTTAGATGCTTATACTGACAATTAATGCGCTTGATGAGACTAATTACAGTATGTTAATAGAATTAATCAGGCATGTGTGTTCTACCAGGTGAGGTGTGTCACAAGTCCTATACCCAGTTCTCCAACCTGTGCCGCCACAAGCGAATGCACGCAGACTGCCGCACCCAGATCAAGTGCAAGGACTGCGGGCAAATGTTCAGCACTACCTCCTCTCTCAATAAGCACAGGCGCTTCTGCGAGGGCAAGAACCATTATAGTCCTGGAGGCATATTCACTCCAGGCATCCCTATGACCTCCAGCCCAATCATGGGCAAGACAAAGTCTCATCCCGGCCTGAATCACGGTGGGCTTGGCTTTGGAGATTACTTTCCCTCTCGGCCGCACCATCCAGGCTTGCCTTTTTCAGGCCCGCCTGCATTTCCCTCCCTTTCCCATGGCTTCACGGGAATCTTTCCCCCCTCGCTTTATCCTAGGCCTCCACTGTTACCCCCTAGCCCATTACTGAAGAGTCCTCTGACTAACAGTCAGGATGGAAAGTTCCCGCATAGTCCGCTTGACCCGCCAGCCCTGTCAATGGTTACATCTGTTAGCAACACCAATGGCAATGCTGGAAGTGGCCTTATCCATCCTGAGGGGATTAGGGATTCAAAGCAGGACATGTCGATCTCAGAGAACAAGACTAAAATAAAAATGAGCGACATGTCTGATGGCAGCGATTTGGAAGATGTTAACACAACCAGCGGAACTGATCTAGACACCACCACTGGCACAGTCTCTGGCTCCGATCTGGAGAGTGAAGCAGAGAGCGAGCGAGAGAAGAGTCGGAGGAGGCATGAGCAGGAAGACAAGCAAGAGGAGGTCAGCAGCAATGCAGTGTCTGTGACCAGTTCAGGTAACCTTCCTCATGACCGTCCCTTCCTAACTTCTCAGCATTCCTTTTTCCCACCACCGGACGAGCAAGCACTCCCACCTACCGGGGCAGCCACTGACTCAATTAAAGCAATTGCTTCCATTGCTGAAAAGTACTTTGGGCCAGGCTTTATGGGCTTACAAGAGAAGAAAATGGCTTACCATTCCATGTTTCCCTTTCAATTTTTGCCCAACTTTCCACATTCCTTGTATCCTTTCACAGACAGAGCTCTCAACCCCAATATGTTCCTAAAACCAGAACCCAAATCACCTCGTGAGCACATACAGAAATTGGCTACCGCCACTGCTGCAGAGTCACCCTTTGACCTCACTACCAAACCTAAAGAAGTTAAACCCTTTCCGCCACCTTCCAGTAAGCCAGCCTTGCCTGCTGGTGCACATCTGCCCAGTGGTGAGGAGCAGCCTCTGGATCTGAGTATCGGCAGCCGGAGCAGAGCCAGCCAGAATGGTGGAACACCAGATCGGCGCAAGAATCACGTCCAAGGCACCAACTGCAAAACGCCAGTTAAAGACGAACATCCCGTGCTTAACCAGTCTCAGAACCTCCACCAACCCCAGATGCCTCAGCAAGTCCCCCTTCCACAGCCTACTCCTCAGCAGCAGCCCTCACTCCATTACGCTAAGCCTTCACCCTTCTTCATGGACCCCATTTACAGGTATTTTAATCCCAGTACGCTGAATGGCGTAAGCCAAAGTTTAGAATTCATATGCTACTCTTTAGGACAAGTAAGGTTTAGTTATCAATCTAGTAATCTGGCTGACGTCCTTGCTTCATATGTAACCCTCTGTGTTGTTGTCCAGCAGGGTGGAGAAAAGAAAGCTGTTAGATCCTGTAGGAGCCCTGAAGGAGAAGTACGTGAGGCCATCTCCACTGTTCTTCCACCCTCAGGTACCTTACAATTCTAGTCTTCTTGTGCTAAATTGTATTCATTAAAGACACTCAAATAAAGAGGTTTTTTTACATTTTAATAATTTGCTATTTTGGGATTCTGCTCTTCATTATTGATTAAGGTTCTACATGATTATATGTTCCATTTACATTTGCATACAGATCACATATCCCATACAATCAGTGTCCAACTTTAAAAACACCTACTATTGACAGATATTGATATTGAATTGTTACTGTTATAGAAGAAGTGCAGTTCTGATTGGATTGGACCTCAATCAGTGATAATCCTGAATGCGCCCCTTACTGGCATACAGAGTGTGTAAAGTTCAGTCTGTTATCCTCTGCTTTGAAAAAACAGTTTTCCATTGTTTATTATGGTAAGGTTTCAAACCTTTCCCAGCTTTGAGTGATGATAAAACGAAAATATTATTAATAATGACCTTTTGAATTGGAGCAAATTGTCCCGCGTAGTGTACCGCGGTATAGCTAAGTTTAGTCACTGCATTGTTTCTCTGCAGCTCTACTCTGAGGCTTACTGCTAAATAACTTCCTACCATTTTTTTGCCCTGGCTGCCTAGATAATGTCTGCATGTCCATCAGACACTTCCTGTGTTTGTGTGCAGGAGAATGGCCTCTCTTGTTGGGAACTGTCTTATCTGCCCTGTAAATCTGTTCTCTATCAATGTGTAGTTACCTCCCCCAGAACTCAAGTCTGTCTTTCTCCATTTTTCTCCCTTTTTCTCAACCACCTCCTCCCTCTTCTCAGCTTGCTCTTCTCTGGGTGGCATGAGGGCAACTGGTTAGAGCTGGTTCAAAAGATGAAAATGTCGCTATGGATGTTGGGAATGTCTCGGGAATGTATCGTTTCAATTCAATAGACATGTGGGCAGATTCATCTGCATCTATAGAAAACATTCAGTGCTCACTGCTACTGATTATTGTTTATATCAGAAAGACATTACATCTACTACATCCCAGTTAGCCAAGAGACAGTTTCTCATGCTTTCATGTTCGATTCATGAGGTGACGAAATCTTGGTTCCACACAGACATCAATAAATAAATTCAGACATTGTGTCTGTCTCCATGTTTGTCTATATTCCAAAAGCAGGAAGGATGTAAGCTGTTTTTGGCCATCGAGACACATAGCTAGTCCTTTGTTCTATGTCTAATGGGAAAGGCATATCAGCGAGGGGTATCTTAAACTGCATTGTACGGTTACCGTTCTCAGAGGTGAATGGCTCATTCAGAAGCTTCTCTGAGACTTGTCCTGAACAAAGTGGAGGGCCGGGGGATCCCAGGGGGCTGCTCGAGTGGCTGCTAACGTGGCATAGGTCAGGGAGGTGACTCTTGAACAGCACAATCAAGACTCGACCTTCTGATATACAGCTTCCTCTGGCTTTCCGCCCTGTCTCGTAATGATGTGAAACTCCCCTACTCTCTGCCAAAGCCCCCTTTATCTCAGCTATTGTGTACTTCAGGTAGCAGGACACAAGGGAAGATCTGCAAGTGATCTTAATCTGTGTCACTCTCTAAACCCTAGGGGTTAGTTTCTTCCAAAAAAAGGTTGGTTCAAAGTCACCACCAAAAATCCCCATTTCAGATTTCAGACTTAAGGTACGAATGTCCTAACCGTAGTAAGGGAAATCCCCATTTACAGGTTTGTTCTCACTAGAGCATTTGGGTGGCATGGTGGTTAATGCTGTGGCCACACAGCTTCACAGATCTCGCTTCAATCCCGGCCTGGGCCCCACCAACGTGGAGTTTGCATGTTCTGTTCATGTCTGCGTGGGTGTCCTCTAGGTACTCCAAAGACATCCACTGGGTCAGTTGGTGTCTCCAGACACCTCAGCGTAAATGTGACCCCTTGACCCCAGTTAGGCCTATGCTCCCTATGACCATGAAATTGGATCAAGCAGTAGTGAAAAGACAGCCTCAATGTACCTCTTTTATTTCATAACCCTATGTACTGATCAAGAGCTTATTACTTTTAAGGTGTCTGCAATGGAGAATATGACTGAAAAGCTAGAGAACTTCAGTTCTTTGAAACTGGACGCTCCCAGTTCCCTACAACACCCCCCACATCACCTTTTCAACTTTCGCTCCCCTCCACCGTCCCTGTCCGATGCCATCCTTCGCAAAGGCAAAGAGCGCTACGCCTGCAGGTGAGAACCAAGCTTTAACTGTAACAAAAACGAAACAGTACAGTCTTAAATAAGACCCATTTACCCATTATGGGTAAATTAGAACATGTCCATATATGGGTGATTCTTTAATTAGGGAAACATTTATGTCCTCAGGTTCTAAATTCATGTTAAAAATAATATATTACAAAATAAAGCATATTACTTAGCTAATTTTGCCTTAACCTAACTCAGACTTTAAAATAAAATGATAAAAGTGATGAACATGTTTTGTAAAAACGTTATAAGCTTTTATATATAAGAAAAAATATTGTTCATAAATGTTCATATTCCTATGTATTTAAAGTGCATCCTATACTTGCAAATGCATGGCCTAGCATCCACTGTTCCTGACAATGTGAAACATGATAATATTGCAAAATACGCCAACCCAAATTATGAATTATTTATATATTAGTCAAATTTAACTGCATATATTAATTCTATATATGCTCATACTTACATTAAAACATTATTTTTGAAAAGTTAAGATGGTAAAACCAATTTAAGATGGACCCAATTTAAAGAAATTGCCCATATATGAGGGATTGGTCAGATTTTCACATGGCTGCTTCCCTTCTGTTCCACTGTATTAAAGCTTGTTGTCTCCTTCTGCAGGTACTGTGGGAAAATCTTTCCCAGGTCGGCTAATCTTACCAGGCACTTACGAACTCACACAGGAGAACAACCCTACAGGTAATCTGCTCAAAAATACACATTTAAAGCCCTAAAATGTACCTCTTTTTTAACTCACAACCACACATAGCAGCAACCTTGGTCATTGACAGTCATCCAAGAAAAACATAAGTAACTGAAATACTAAGTGTCAACATCGCTGCACGATCGAAAGATTTATGCCTGTATGTGACATGCCTACTCTGCAAAACCAAGAGGGAAATAGTTTACTTATGCCTGCCACGCAGGCCTGTTTGACAAGCAGACACAAACACACCTGAAGAAAAACGGGCACATATTGCTATTTGGTCAGCAAATGCTACAGCCATTCGCTTTATAGTGCTGGTTTGGCAGATACAGCCACAAAGAGGCGAAGCTAAAGAAATAACAATAAAAAGCGAAGGAAGATTAATTCTGTCTGTGCAGATGTTCTGAAGTTGAAGTGGGCAAGAGCAAGCTCTGGACAATGTTGTTGGGTAATAGTGCCCTAGAGACATCCTTGCACTGTTTATAGAGCTGCTTAATTATCACAGATTTGGCTTCCTTCCAGCCATGAACTGCCCTACACAGTAAGGATGAGGGTGTTCTGAAGAGGGGGTCTTTGATTTGCTTTGATGCGGTGGCCATAAGCAGAGCAGGAGGCTAATGAAGGAAAATGAACTCGAACCTACATGTTTAATGGTCGCCTTCAACCTTCTCCATTAGTCAGCCGGAGTTTTACGGCGTGTTAAGATGCTCTAGTGGTGCTTAGAAGGTGACTGACTTTATTCATACCAACAACAATGCGGATTAGGTCAAAAAACATTTGCAAAGGGATTTTATGTATGTTAGTTCATCAAAATAACGTTTTAGATTTCTTATCTTTTAGAAGATATAATAATCTGTTCTAGGAAAGCAAAGGCCTCTTTTGATGAATAAGTAATACTTAAATAAAGCTCAGCAGTCTGAGCTCTATACGTCCTTCACTGTGTTTCGTGAAAGCGTGCTGCTAGATAGGCAGCCTGCCATGGGACACGGTCACTGCATGGTTGGCTCAACTCTCTGATTAGCTCATTTAGAAACAATTTACCCTAACAAATGGCAGACATCATCATCATCATCATCTCTCCTTCCCACTTTGAGGCAACTATGGCCAAGACGGGCCAGTATCAGAAGCGGACTGTGCTCAGCCGTTTCCATGCACTATTGTAGTATGTTATTTGCCTGCTCAAGATGTTATCGGCTCTAGTACTTGCAGTGAAATTGGCCCACTAGGGCTGACCATTGAAAGACCCCATTCAGAATGTAACGCTCCATGTACAGTCCTCGTAACAAACACAAAGATAATGAAGTCATTTAAAGTCCCATTGGACTGGTTAATAAAAATAAACAAAACCCAGAGTACAAAAGGCCAATGAAGAAAAAGGGCAAGTAAAAAGATTTAGTAAAAAAACGTTTTACCATTTTCTATGAACCATGATGCAGCAAGTCTGGAAAGGCTATGCACACACACACACACACACACAAAAAATAAAGTGGAACATGAAAAGGGGTCTGCATCTTGATGCTAAGCACTTGATGACGAGTGATTTTCTCAGAGCAATTAGCCTGAAAGTCAACCTTGTGAGCGACTGTGGTAGTCTAGTTCAAGTCGGCCACCCATACAAAAGATTCATTGTCCAGAAGAGCTATTGACACGACCTCACCACCATGTTTGTTTATCGGTACATGAAACTGATGTTCTTAGCTTATTCTAAATTTTAAATGGTCTGTCATCACAAACAAGCAGACCAAAGAAAGGTAGTAGAGGAAGCAATGCCCTCGGGCTGATCTAGTCAGAGTCGAAGGGTGAGCAGAGGAAAAGTAGATGTGCAAATGTCTTAGGCAGCATTAGATTTGATATAGCATTGTTTTAGCAATGGTAAAATAATTATTATTTCTCCATATCTTGATTAGAATGCAATCAAAATACAAGAAATGTACATCCAGTATGAAATAAATAAATAATGAATAAACTATATTTTGTGGGCTACAGTGACAAGTATTTAATGTGACCTCCCAATACACTTGAGCAATAGTAGCATCTGGCTGGTCCATACGGATGCCAAGTTGGTCCTTCTACAATCGGAAGAAGCTTGAACAGTAACAGCCTTTTTGAAACGTTAGCAGCCAAGAAACTGCTTATAAGGGAAACGGAGTGAAAAAGCTAGGATATTGGAAGCCTTGCTAAGAAATATAAATCAGTAGAAAAGAGTATTATGGAGTGACACATCTAAGTTTGAAATTTTTGGGTTCAGTCTTCACATAATATTGGGTTATATATGGCTATTGGCCATACTGCTAAAAATACAAATCTAATGGCTGACCTAAGGAGTTTGCACAGTACTGTAATTTTTTAAGCTAGTTTAAATTTGTTGCATAGGCAAATGTAAACATGTAAAAAATTGCAAAAGTACAGGTAGGAGATGTGATTAGTTCCTTGGGAGCAAAAGGACATTTTCAAGAAACCCTATCTGTTTTGCTATGTCTTAAAACGGTTTTGTGTGTGCAGAGGCATTGCAATCCCGAGCCACGTGGTGGAGTCATTTGTGAAACAGTTCTCAGTACTGTTTCTCTGTAAAGAAAAGTTTCCTTGTTAACAGAATGACTTGTATGGCTTCCAAAATCAGTGTGAATATGTGTATTTTAAAATTATATTGTCATATTTGGGCCTTCGTTTCGCAAAGTACATATTTATAAATGTCAGCAACTGCTGAGTGAGTCATCCTGTGACTGGTCCCAGTATTTTAACAGGGACATAAAAACATGGCGGCGTATTTGGGGGAGAAGCGTGCTGCTCATGCTCTGATTTCACTGTCAGAGCCGAAATGACAAATGTGTCCCCACCTAAAGAGCTCAATTGCCTCTAATGTGTTTAGACTGAGGCATTCTACAGCTAGTGATTGCTGTTTATATAGCTGAACAAGGACCTAATTTAAAGTGTTACGTACCCCCCCCTCCTGCCTAATGGCATCTCTCGCTTTCTTTCTCTGCAGATGTAAATACTGTGATCGTTCCTTCAGCATCTCCTCCAACCTCCAGCGACACGTTCGCAACATCCATAATAAAGAAAAGCCCTTCAAGTGCCACCTGTGTAACCGCTGCTTTGGTCAGCAGACCAACCTGGACCGCCACTTAAAGAAACATGAACATGAGAATATTCCAGGTAAACCCGGCCCTGATTAATATCTCTAATTAACAGTGATCAGACCATGGTTGTCTTGACCCTGCTTTATGTGGTCACTACGGGAACCAACTTAAAGCAGATTAAGACAGATTTGAGCTTGAATTAGCTCAAATCGAATCAGCTGTGTACACAATGTGGTGAATCGACGTCTGGTTCGTATGTCTAATAAGTAACGGCCTCTGTTTGTCTGCCAGTGAGCCAGCACTCTGGGATTCTCTCGAATTTGAGAACAAACATCTCCTCTCCAAACTCAGAACCTGACAATCATGCACTTTTAGACGAAAAGGAGGATTCGTACTTCTCGGAGATTAGGAACTTCATCTCCAACAGTGAGCTGAACCAGGCCTGTAGCTCCTCCGAAAAAAGGTACACCCACACACATTTTGCTGAGGTTTTAAAGCTGCAGAAGCCAAGCTCTGAGGTTTAGTGTATAGAAATCATTTGTGAGAGTAAAGTCTACCTTCTAGTGATCGTCTGTTTCCACTGAATTATTAGTTCCTTTCATGGCTCAAGACAACGCAAAGTAAAACTATATCTGCCACTCTGACTGCTCTGGTGTCTCCATAAATAAAGCATTGACTTCCTAAAACATAATGGTCTCCCGTAATTTTTGTACCAACACCTCAGCCTCATCCAAACATCCCAAAGCTCTCATTCTGCCATCTGGGATCAATAGTCTCAGCCCTGCCAAGAACCCCCCAAGGCTGGCATTTTAATATATGTAATTAATATAAGTGCTCTGTTTCCCGCCTTTGCTTCAGACAGACAGGCACTTGCGGGACTTACTGTTCATCCAGCTCCTCCTGTAACAGTCATACTCAAGCTACCGTTCTCCTTCCTTCTTTGAAATCCTCCACTGGGTGTGACAAACATGGCAGTCTGCTGATAAATGACTATTTTATGCTTAGACTATTCTTGCTGCTGCTATCTAGTCTTCTTCTTCCTCACATCTTTCTTTTTGGCCCCCAATGGACGCAGATATCAGTCGTCACTGGTCGCTCAGCAATGCTGGAGAGAGACGCCGAAGGACTGATGGCATTTTTAAAAAAGCGCCTGGCCTTGCCCTCCACCTGGCTGTGACAGGCTTGCAAGTTTAGCCCTCCCTAGGGATCCTGAGATTGAGGCATTTATCTGTGCACTACATTGATGGAGCCCCACATCGCCCCCCTCCAGCTAAGACAAACAGTGTTCTGACATGTTTAGACTGAGAGACAAAGCGCAGGTCTGTGGCAGGCCTGCCGCTGTCTTCCACACGCCATGGACTTTCTCCTGAGTCAGGGTCGAATTTGATTATGGGATATTTAAGCTTGATGGAAAATTGAAAACAAGCAATTTTTCTTGAGTCCCCATTTATTTGTTTTTTTCATACATCTACCCCTCGCTGAGCCAAAGCGCCTGCTGTGGAGCCTCTCCTCTGAGTTCTTGTCATTAAAGTCCTGTCTGATGGACACCGTCTGGTCATGGTCTGATTTCAGTACGGCGAGGCAAAGGCACCGAGTCTGCTCTAAAAGACTGAGTAGAGAGACAGAACGAAAGAGAGTAAGCAGTAATGGAACATGTTGTGCTGATAGGTGCTTTGCAGAGCAGCCGTCTTCTGTGGAGCTTTGTGGCACAGAGACAGACCGCGATGATTGGATCTGACCCTCCTGGACTGGCCTGTCTCGCTTGTCTGGGATTAGCTAATTTATCATTGCCAAAACGTCTGTCGTTAATTACACAACCTGTGTGTTTGTCATTCGGGGGCCCTGCGTGTTTTCAGGCGAGGGCCTGGCAGGGAAATCACAGGTCATTCAGAAATGATGGATAGTAATTGGGAGGCTGGAACGCACTCCATGGCAGTGATATTCGGCAGTCGGTCTGTGACAGTAGATCTGCCGTCACAGGCCTCAGAGAGGAAAATAGCCCATCTGAGGAGAGATGGAGTGAGCTCATTTAGTTCTATGAGCAAGATGCAGTAGCCAAACATCAGTGTGCTGTGCCAAATGGAGACTTCAATACCAGTTCTGTATGTAATGTCTGTGCTCTGCTGGCATCTGGGTAATAGAAATTACAGATAAGTGGTGCAAGTCATATCACTGCACTACATCAACTGCACTGACTGTGTGTCTCGTGGTTTACTATTTTGGTTTTATATACAGAAGAAGCTTTACGGTCAGCCTTTATTCATGTTGCCTCTCCTGCACTTTTAGGTCAGAGCTGACTGAGGAGGAATGCCCCAAGATCCATCCCATCACAGACAACAAACTTGATGAGGAAGAAGAAGAGGCAGAAGGAGACGATGAGGACGAGGAGGGTTCACTGACAGAGAAGTCCCAGGACGAGATGACGTCTCCCACCACCATGGTGCAAGGCGCTTACGACGACGGCGAGGAATCGGCTCCACTATCCATGACCTACGAACACTCGCGCAGGTACCACAGATCCCATATTGACTAAACAGACCCTATTCATTTCCCATGTTCACCATTGTTCAGTGATGAGCATCATTTATTTTATGGAAATATTATTTCCTTCTGGTGAAATATAAGCATGATCAGACAACAGATGTTTAGAAATGTCTGGGCTGGATATTTCTTGTTTTTAATTATACCACACGGCTAATCAAAGCCCAGACAACACAGGAATTCAGCCTGGGGTAGTTTAATGACTGGTAGCTTGAAACAATTCTCAAAACAACTTGTGGATTCAAACTGATAGCTACAGCTAAATTGGGCAGAAGGCATAATTACATCCCCTATACCTATAGGACTGGGCAGGGGTCACAGAGTCCAGTACAGATATCCAGTCTACTCTCCTTTTAACACAGCCTCAAATGATGTACAAGCATATTAGACTGTTGCCCCACCTGAGCACTCACTGAAATGATAAAGAAAAGAACATCACATTCTCTTAAACTTTCTAATTATAGTTGAACCTGGGAATTCAAACACATCTTCCATTCATTTTTTCATCTTAACTTAAAACAAAAAATGACTGATACATCAGTAAAACAACTTTATGTTTATGACCCAGCATTATGGTGTGTCTGAATAAATCCAGGTTCCACTGTACATAGTTTACTTTTTTTGCACTATTGCTTTCCATGTTCTCTTCTAATTTCTGTACAGGTAATGCAAATGTAGTTTGAGATATTTTCTTCCCAAATACTTGCTGCTGTTCTTCTAAAATCTAACAGCTAACTTGCTCATTGATAGGATCTACAGTATGTGCTTCTGTTTCTCAGAATTTGGATTCTATTCACTTACTAGGGATATTAGACAATGTTTTTAACAGTGTGTGATCTATACTGCTCAAAAAAATGGGATACTTCAAATGAAATATGCCATAATTTATATTTTTAATTGTGGGATATTTCATTTTGAAGTGTTCCCTTATTTTTGTGAGCAGAATAGGTTCACCACCATATGTACCAGTGGTGGTCAATCACCTATTTGGAAAGTCACTTGCAGTTTGTTAGCATGTGTACCTGTGTGTATGAGCGCTTACTAGCCATTGTAGCACCACCATCCCATTCCATTCAATTCTATTGCATGCCATCACTAAAACCATCAGCATGCCCTACATACCCATACCATATCTGGTTCTGGTAGCCATCCATTTGGGCTAACTGAGGGTCCCCTCCCCTCTTCCCAACCCCATCCTTCCTCCTTCCCGGTGCAGGTGTATTGAGGAGGATGCAGGCCTCTTAGATCTGGAGCCTCTGCCCGGCTTCCCAAAGGGCCTGGAGCTCCATAAGCCTGCCGAGGAGCCCTTTGATGTTAAAGACATTTTTAACTCCTCCATAGAGTCTGAGGCACTGAAAGAAACGCTCTTGAGGCAGGCTAAAACCCAGGTATGTCAGCACATTCTTTCAAGAGTGGGTTCAGAGGATATTTTAGGATATGGTCATTATTAAAGAAAAAGTGAAGCTTTACCACAGGAACATGTTTGCCGTATATTCACTCTTGCACTATGAGAAGCACAGAGAACCCTTTCTAACATTCTTTCCATATTTTTATAATCTATTACCTACAAAAACGAATGACATACTAACACTTAATGTGTCTGCTACATGTTCTTGTGAATTCTTGAAGTATGTATTACAAGCTGGTGAATCGGGTTAAACATGCTCCACCATTTCCATCCTGCAGGCTTATGCAATGATGCTGTCTCTGTCAGAGAACAACCCCCTGCATCACTCCTCTCAGACCTCGCTGGACGCCTGGCTGAACATGGGAGGAGGTCCTTCAGAAACCAGCTCCTTTCACCCACTCAACCACATCTAAGCCCAAAGAGCAAGCAGAAAGAGGAAGGAGGAGTCGGAGAGAGAGAGAGATAGAGAGAGGGGGCAGGAGAGATGGGTACAGACCACCATGAAGGAGACGTGTGTTACAAAAGCACATGAAGACCAGTGACGCTTACAGTAGATGAACCACCACTTCAATAGGGGAACAGGGGCAGCCTAGCTGACTGAAACTGATATGTGAACCGGCAGAGCTGTAGATATCTCCTTTCAGCCACAAAAACACTGATCACACCACACCACATCACATGTACCCCCATCCGAGTGTCTCAAAGCAGCTGTTGAATCCTCTGCAGAACTCTGTATCCCATTGACTTCACATTCAAACAGCCATGCTTGTTAAAGCAACGCCCTGCAGGACTAAAGAAGCCATAGAGTGCAGAGGACAGGTCGCTTTATCATGGTCTACATCCCTCCATCGGGGTGAGTGGACATGCAGTGAGATGATCCAACCGCAAGATGGTGTATTGCCTTAATCAGACAGGGTTTGAACTGTTAGCAGGTTTATGTACTGCACTTTGTCCACTAGATGTCGCTCAAATCCGCACTGGAGCACCAATTAACTAAATGAATCAGACATGGCGCTATATCGATTCAAAATACAAATCAGCCTAGTAATACAATAAAAACACATTTCGAATCTCATCATTGTTCCTCCAGCAGCAAGATCTGGACCATCGATGGTGTTGATCATTGTCAGAATGGTTTAAAAAAAAGTCTCAGAAGCATGGCTGCTCTTTTTTTACTGTCACGATTAGCGTTTTACAGGCTCGAGTTTGTTTCAACTTCCTCATGCATTCTAAAAAATGTATGTGATTTGTTCTTCTAAACAGTATTGCTTGCTTTTTCGAGCACTTATGTGCTTCAATGTTAATATAATTATTTAGTGAAGGACCAAATTTGTATGATATTGTTGTATGATGTATAAAATAATTTGAAAGTTCATAGCAATGAGTGTTGTGTGCCAAATAACCCTTTTGTTTCTTGGACAATCATTAATTTCCCCCCCTGGTGGTTTAGTGCAGCTGTTTTAGTAGATTTTTCCTCTTATTCTTACTCACGCTATGTACCTACTTGATTTTTGAGGTTTTGATTTCTATTTATTTTACTTTCTTCATTATTACAGGAAGAAAATGACTCGGACAAAAAATAATTTGAAGGAATGGTAATTTTAATCTCTGCTCTGAAGGTCATTGCCTAGTGACTGGTATGACAAAATCAGCTATTTCTAGCTATATATTGGTCATGGCACCAGTCTGTTTTGTGTCCATTGTGAGCTTTGTTTTGTTCCTTATTTGCTCGACCACAAATAACTGTTTGTGATTGACATTAGCCAAATGGTTGACATTTTGAATTTGAATCAATTAAAGTATCAGGTCAATGAAATGGTGGGGCATTATATTTTTACCTCTATAAATCAATTTTCCTCTTCATTTCATCATACTTCTTTTAAGCAACAAAGGGTCCTGTCACATGCTCTAAAAGCTTGATTCCCTGTGTGCTAGGACACAGCATGCCATATTTTAAGCCTCTTAGCAAATTGACATTTGTAATGGGAACTGATTAATCACCAGCATTTACTGGGCACATGTGCTAGAAGTGTGTAGTGTGATTTTTTTTTTTTACATCCAATCATGTATCTTAAAAAAAGAAAGCAGCTGCTGTTAATCAAAGGGGCTGGAATGGGATCAGATGGTGGGCTGGGGGTTTCCTGACATCGCTGAGATGTGAGCGTTGTTTGGGGCTGGGCATCCCCTAAACGCAGATGTTACCGAAGGACTCAGGAGTCCTTGTGCAACTCCACTGAACTGTGAATCCAATGCATGAATCGTACAAATAATGAAAATGACTAAACACAAACTCATGATGAATGTGTAGACTAGATTCAATGTGTTGCTAATGTATCAAACCTCTGTCAGACAAAAATGTTTCCTCTTTTTATGGAGATAAAGGAGCCAGACAAGCGTAGTTGGGATCTGGGCAGCTGTTATTATCGCTTCCCCAATCATGGCCTTTTCTTTCACATACTCTTTTCTCATGCGACCTAGAGTACACACTCTAATCTATATGGATAAGCACTTAAATACACAGCACTCATGTTCATGAGCTGCACTGTTACTTCTGCCAAGTGTCCAAGTCTGCTAAAAGGCTATGTGGTTCTGACAAGCACTTCAACCCAGAAAGTGGCACGCATTTGCCAACACATTACAAGGAAAGGATACCCTTCCATATTAGATGCATACTAAATAAAATAGACTAGTTCTGCCACATTCTCATTTTCATCTCACTGTACACTGAATGGCCATTCACATGGTGGTCCGCCATCCTAAACTAGCGTAGCTGGAGATATTTAGGCGTACTGTAAATGAAGAGGTTCATGATGTCACATACTACTGTAAAAAGCAAGCGCTGTATGTGGTGGAGAAAGTGATCCACATGTTGGGAAACAATCACCACGAACGGTCAGGAACTGATCGCGACGCAGACACATGGAACTTTTCCCACTGTTACAAAACAAATTGTCTAAAACTGTATAGTGTTTCAAAAAATGATGTTGCGTATGTCTGCAAATTGGTTTAGAACATGGGTTTAAAACTAGATGGTGCTTGTTTCATTTGGATCTGAGTTGTATATCGCTTTTGTTCCTGTTTTTAAAAAAAATGCATGACTTGTGTTTTAGAGGTCATAATGGTGTCCATTTGTGAAATGTGTATCTTAAATTAAACATGAAAAAGGTAATAAAAATGACTGAATTTGTAGATGCACTTATTGTACATGTGGTTAGGTTAGTAGGTTTAACTTTTAAGTCCTGTTTAACTGCCTTACATGCAACGGGCAGACGGTTGTCGAATTAAACAATATGCTTGTGGGAGAGTAATCATGAAAAAAAAAAATTGAAAGGATTGTAGAATAATAATGGAAACTCTGAAACTGCAGTTCCTTTTTGATGCTTGTGATTATTGAAGATGTACTTTAGAGATTTCATGGAAAATACATGATTCTGATGTTAATTCTGTAGAATAGATATGTATACCAAATGTAATCTTTCCAATGATATGAAGAATTTATACATGAAATTGATATGCAATAAAAACCTGTGTGCTTTTTATATGAATGCTTGTCGTTGCTTTGTGTGTCCGTTGTGTAGATGTATGTATGTTGTGATCATGTAGAGTCGACGCCAAACGTCTGCATGCATCCAGTGTAGCTGTTGTTGAGGAAAAACGGAAGATGTACATTTATGTAACAAAAATTTCAAGAGGTTAAAATTAAGTAAGTGTGCCACTCTTCAATAAATATGTGAGATTAAGTACCAGTATACAGGTGTGCCCAGTTTAATATCTGTGTGACCTTTTTTACATTGCTTATTTGGTCTTAACAGGTCTTTGTCAACTAAGAAAAATACAAAGCACATTTGTGTACTCTGAATAAGGGCGTCTAATAAATACTGTAATGTACATGTCCTATCTAGCAAAACGCTGAAAAAAATGGACGTTGACCAGACATTACCTGTCACATAGCAGTCACATAGTTAAAACACAATACGAAAATATTCAGTACTGTACAAAACAGAAATTCGGTTTTTTTATATTAGAAAACTTGAAATACACTGCTCGTAAAGATTAGGGAACATTTCATTACGGGATATTTCATTCTCAAGTATCCCCTACTTTTTGTGCACAGTATACTTACTACAAATTAGTGTAATGCTATCGTTTACCTTTCAAGACTACAATTATTTTTTTTGTCAGCAGGTGTCGCAAGGTTTACCTGTTTTGTTTTTGTTTCGATTTAGATTAATTTGTCCTATTTTACCTCGTCTGTTAAAGCATTTAAGGTGATGAGGTTAGAAAAGTAATAAGTGGCCATAAATGCTATTAGAGTATGCGGTGGCCTGGTGGTTATGGTACTGGACTATGGCCCAGAAGGTCCAGGGTTCAAATCCTACCTCTGCTACAGATGGGTCCCTGAGCAAGTAACTTAACCCACAATTGCTTGGATTGTAAGACTATATAAGACTAAGTCGCTCTGGATAAGGGTGTCTGCTAAATGACATAAATGTAAACGTGTAGACAATCTTGTCTGTGGTAATCAAAACAACAGTTTATGGAGCGCTTGATTTTATTGAAAAACATTACCAAAGAAAGGCTGAAAGAATTACATTATTATTACTTGTTACTTTAAGTAATAATTACAAGAAAGTAAGTCATAAATACAAGGTACTAAATCATACAACCCCTGGCAAAAAGTATGGAGTCTTGGATGAGCACTCAATCAGACATTTCATTCTGTAGAACATACTCAGATCAAAAACATGATACAATAATAAGGTCATTCCAAAGTGCAACTTGTTGGCTTACATGAACACTCAAAGAAATGAAGAGAAAACATTGTGGAAGTCAGTGAATGTTATTTTTATTGACCAAGCACAGAGAAAAAAAAACCTGGAATCACTCAATTCTGAGGAAAAAAACGTATGGAATCATGAAAAACAGAAACAAAAGACCATCTAAATACATCACTAGTATTTAATTGCACCACCTCTGGCTTTTATAACGGCTTGTAGTCTTTGAGGCATGGACTTGATGAGTGACAAACAGTATTCTGCATCAATTTGGTGCCAACTCTCTTTGATAGCAGTTGCCAG
>JAUZST010089600.1:0-19618 GCA_034779995.1 Parotocinclus haroldoi
CTGTTGAAAATAGATGTAGGAGTGCTGCCATCATTGCTGCAGAGGTTAAAGGGGTGTGGGGGTCAGACTGTCAGTGCTCAGACCATACACCCCACACAGGATCAAACTGGTCTTCATGGCTGTCATCACAGAAGGAAACCTCTTTTAAAGATGATGCGTAGCCTGCAAAAAACCTGCAAACAGTTTGCTGAAGACAAGGAGACTAAGGACGTGGATTACAGGAACCATGTCCTGTGTTCTGATGAGAATAAGATAAACTTATTTGGTTCAGATGGTGTCAAAACAAGTGTGTTTTGCCTATAGTCAAGCATGGTGGTGGGAATGTCATGGTTTGGGGCTGCATAAGTGCTGCCGGATGTGGGGAGCTACAGATCATTGAGGGATCCATGAATGCCAGCATGTATTGTAACAAACTGAAGCAGAGCTTGATCCCCTTTGGGTGGTGGTGTGTTAGTGGGTGTGCTGTGCTGGTGTGAGTGGGTCAGACACAGCAGTGCTTATACTGCCACTGTATTACTGTATTTTGTACTCAAGCATAGTTTTGACGTTCTCCTGCTCTGTGTAGGTGGGGCAGCTGGTGGAGGCTATGCTCAGGTCATCCCCATGGAAGAGGTAAGACATCACGAGTCCTCATTCACACTCCGTAAACAAAACAACACAGGAGGTGTCTTGCACTCATATACTCATAAAATACATTGCGGCTACACAAACGCATAACACTGAACCTTTCGTATAGGTTTGCACCACATAAAGTTTTTTCAGACGCTATCATACGTTCATGATTCAGTAAAGTTATTATCATTTTTATCAAGTGTTAACCTACTTAATACTGTACTGTATACAATGATACACTGAATATTTTCCTTAAGGTTTAATATACATTGAATTAATTTGTTTCAGACCCCCAGAAAATCCAGACTGTATTATATACATTTATGGAGTTGTGTTGTACAGGAGTTCCCTGATTTAAAACGCAAATATGTTCTAATACAAGTTATCATGAACCGATGATTTTTAACGAGAGTGACTTACAGTTTATAAAGTCCTACAATCAAAGCAATCGTGGGTTAACTGCCTTGCTCAAGGAGCCCAACAGTGGCAGCCTGGCAGAGGTGGGATGCACCATTTAACGGTCGTATAGAGTATAATACAGTACTGTTCTATTTTCGTATTATGTTGTTTAAAGTAAACAATGTTGTTTATGTGCAAAGTATCTAAACTTCTATGGCATTTCACAGATCCTGATATGAACGTTAAAATAGCATCATGGCACTTTTTGTAAGTCTCAACAATTTATTAAACAGTTTTTTTTAATACAGACTTGTCTTTCTTCTTTTCTCTCAGTTTAATTTGCACCTGACCGGAGATATCCATGCCATTACTGCAGCCAACAACCTGGTGGCAGCTGCTGTCGATGCTCGTATCCTGCATGAAGCAACCCAGTCAGACAAGGTCCCTACAACATTGCAGACTAATCTGAAAGCGGCAGTTAGTAAAAGCAAGAATAAGAAACATTTGTTACTGTCATATTAAGTGTTCAAACAAAAAGGAAAAAGCTGACTTGTGGGAAGCTATTTAAAGGGGGGTGAAATTTGAAATTGGGGATGTTTCTGATGCTGAAGCCATCTTTATCCATTTAAGAAGCATGCTTATTTATTTTGCCCAATGGAAAGTTTGCCTGCAGACTCATCATCCTTGCAGGCTCTGATCTCCATGGTGAAAGGCTTTTGTATTTGACTGCTGTGTTACCCTAGCACCTTTATTTCTTCTTGTTAAGAAAAGCAAAAGCGATTTGTTTCAGTGGGCCCATTCAGATGTACAGCCAGTTTGTAACAGGGTAAACTCGCCACCCAAACTTCCATCTTAGATTCCAGCTTAGACCCTCAGGAGCGATCTGCAGGCTCTTCCGAGTGGAGCTTTATATTTGTAAAAAAAAAAGGGAAATGGTACTAGTTTGTTACAGCTTCTGTAGTCATTGTGTGTGTTGTCTCTGTCCAGGCTTTGTACAGCAGGCTAGTGCCACCTGTTAATGGAATAAGACGCTTCTCACCCATCCAGCTGCGCCGACTGAAGGTAAGTTCTTTATTCTGCTCCTGCTTTCTCCAGCTCAGCGTGTCTCGACTCTTCAGTACAGAGATCCGACTTAATTCTTGTACAACAGTTTGAGGAACTGGACAGTTCCCTGATCTCACTAATACCATAGCGGAATAGGGTTTGAAATTGCGTTTCCATCTGTTAACCAATCTGTCTTGATAGGAAAACGAAAAATGGGTCAGTGTCAGTATGAGTAACTTTGTACAAACTGAAGATTTGAAGTGTTGAGAAACTGTAGCACTAAATCTCACCAGCAGGGTCCGCAATGACCCAACACAGTGTACTGTGGCGTTGTCCCTGCAACTACTTCTACTACACACACAATCATCTGACGTTTGAGGACATCCAAAACATGGCTCTTAGTATGGACTTTGCCCCAACGTTTGCTACTGCTTTGCTTTGGCTTTCCACTAGATTTCTAAACATTAATGTGAGGAGTACTCCTCATGTTGGACAGTAAGCCCTAGCTCACTTTCGGAACTAAAGTGCATCTTTAAGGTGTCTGTTAGAGTTAAAGATACGGTTCTGTACAAGCTGGCCAAGTTCTCAATCAGCTTTGCCAAACCAATTATCTAAGGACTTTAATGACAGCAGGGCAAAATGTAATGCACTTAAAATCAAAGCGTAGTAGTACTGTAAGTTTCAAAAAATATCAACACTATCCTCTAGGGGTGTAAGAATACACTGTAATCACATTTCGATTCACAATACTGATATCACAATTCAATTTTCTCGTGATTTTTTTTAGACACTGCTTTTGTGTATTTCTGAATGTCAATAATGCACAACAATGCCTGTTTGCAAGTTTTTAAACAAAAGTTTGTCGACTGCAATTAAATGAAATGTCTGTCCTTTTCACATGCACACAGATAAAACATAACAAAGCGCAGTCTGACCGATGCCAGGTGATTATTTAGATACTGTAGCTATAGCACATACCAGACATCTAGTTTGCACATGCAGGGGTGCATGTCTTAGTGTGGCCTTTTGCTTTTTCGTAATAACACAACACAACATGCCTTTAGGGTTAGTTAGAGGTAGTTAAAGGGTTTGAGCGGACTGGTTTACAGTTTATCCTGTTCAAAGGAACAAAGCATGTAAGACGGCATTTATGGAGGTTAAATTTGTCAACATGATGTTCTTAAGTCATTTTAGTATCTTCCTGTTCAACTCAAGTGCCGGTGTTTAGTTTTAATATAAAAAAGGAGTGGTTTAAGAAAGGCCTCTGATGGTACCATCTATTCATTCCTTTCATTTGTTATTTCAGCGCCTTGGAATAGATAAATCTGACCCCAGCACCCTCACACCTGAGGAGGTTCGAGCTTTTGTCCGTCTTGACTTGGATCCAGCGAAGGTCACATGGCAGAGAGGTAAGATCCTTTTTGCTTGTTTGCGGCTCACAGCAAGAATTTTCGGGGTTCTGTGTGGAGTCTTTATGGCCCTCCTTGTGTCTGTGTGGGTTTATTCCAGGTAATCCGGTTTCTCCCACAGATTAAAGACATGCATGTTAGATTCATTGATTATTTTAATTTGTCTTTGACTTGAGTGTGTATGTCTGTATGTGTGTTTGTGTGTGTGTGTGTGTGTGTATATATATATATATATATATATATTGCTAGCCCTCATATACACTGTGTATAGATGTAACCTTATACTGGTTATAATGGGCACTGATGCCAATAATGACTCCAAATAAACAAACTTTACAAACATTTGATTGCAGCATAAGTATCTGCTGTTTTACAACCCCATTACATTCTGTCAAACAGGTCGTTGACCGAAAAGGTCACTACCACTTTAGGGTACTCTAATGTAAATTAAGGTATTTTCGCATGAAAACTGCATGCAAAATGTCCATAATGTACCAGAGTTCATTAGTTTTCTATTTCGGAAGTGTAAACAATGCACATTTTAAATAAGTGTAAAAACACTTTTACAATTAAAAACATTACATTTTACATTACAATTAAAAGAAGTAACCTAAAACGACAGGTTTAAATGAGGTTTAAAATGATAAACATAACACTCCATCGTAGCGTCCCCATATTTTAAACAACTTTATAAAGTCCTTTATTATTTCTGAATAACAAAATAATTGTCATAACGATGTGTATTTTTCTTGCGTGAAAATTTAAATTAAGAATCTTTAGTCACTCGTACTTAATTAAGATAATGAGTCTGACTGATAACTGGACGTGCATAAGATTACAGCTCTATTTATTACATTACTGCGCCGTACAATAAAGTCATTTTTCTATACTTATCTTTTATCTGAAACACATACCTATAACGAAAATGAAATGAAAGTTACCATGTTGTTTTTCACCATCATGATTCTCCTTTTGTCAGCAGTCAGGAGTCAGAAGGGTTCATTTATTCAGGTAGATTACAGAATCAAACCAGTCTGTTACAATGAGGAAAATAATAAATCTTTAGCGAAGGCTTATCTTCATCGTTCATATCTGGGGTTGGCGTCTCTCAGGATTCCACATACAGGTGCACGCTGTGTGTAAATTCTTCTGGACCTTTTGTTATGTGTTGGACTTAATCCCTCAAACTGCCTGCGGGATTAAACCAGCTGGTCCTGTGTATATGAACATACGTTCCTCATTCTGCCCTGCTTTGTGCTGAAGCAATAATCAGCCCCTTCCTCTTGGTTAAGGCCCCTTCATGCATTCTAAAGTCCTGTATATTTTCCGGACCTTAAGCTCAGAGTGACAAATAATCCAGCTTTCCTCATGAATGCATGAGGAGCTCTAGTCTTTGGGTGATTGTTTCCAGTTCTTAGAGAGAGGATTAGTCTGGGAAATGAGTAGGACCTGTTCTCTGATGCTGGGCCATTTCAAAATGTGATTGTCCAAATTTTAAAGAAGCCTCTGAATCCATGCAGTTACACAAACGCGGGGTGGATGGAGAGCCTCAGGGGATTCTGAAATTGTGTTTGCTAATGTAAACCACGTGCACCAGCACATGGGTAGCATTACCATTACATCCATTACTACATCTGCTGGAGAATAAAACTACAATCTGTTCTGAAGCATGGTGTACTTCTCGATTCCAATGAATTTCTGCAGTGAAAAATCACAGCACTGCAAATCGCACCACCTGCATCGCTTTTTAAAATGGAGCCGATTCATGGGACCATTGGGGATGTTTCTTGAAAAGAAAAACTTGAAGATGAATAATTAATAAATAAAGCACTTTTACGCCCTCTTGTGGCAAGATCCAGTGTCTAATTGCATCACGCCTGTAATCGTTTACAGAACTGCATGCAGTGTTTTGCAGCATTTCTATCTGGGTGCTTTTTTTGTCAATGAGTATACAATATCTCAAAAAAAGTGAGTACACTGTGATGTGATGATGAAAAAAAGTATGCCACTGTGATACAATGTAAAATGGTCCGTCCACAGCTTGTATGACAGTGTAAATTTGCTGCTAACATCAGCATCAAATAACAGCAAATTTACACTGTTATACAAGCTGTAGACGGACTACTTTACATTATATCACAGTGTCATATCTTCAGTGTTTTGTGCAATGAAAAGATATAACACAACATTTCCAAAAATGTGAGGGGTGTACTCATTTTTGTGAGATACCGTAAGTAAGCTCCCATATTCTGTTACTTTGGCCACACTCACTGCTAACATGTTTGTAATACAAAGCATGGTACCTCCATAGACAAACAGTAGCAATGTAATACTCAGGTATGCACCTTTTAAAACAAAGTCTATTTAAAAAAACAAAACAAAAGGTTTACCAGCGTTGATGGAGAACTTGGCCCATTTTCCATTGAGCCCTCACCTCAGACACTTTTGAGATGAACAGTGAGTCCAACGTTAGCACCCAATATTGCAATAATGTTCCAACATGTGTACCCAGTAGCATTCTCAGAAGAGGAAAAACTTCACACTTACATCCATGTTTTCTGGTGACCACAAACCTTTGGCTGTACATTGGCCTTTTCAAACGAATAAATGTAATAACAAGTTGGCCCCCACACACTTCTGGTAATATTTTTCTGAGTTATTTACCCCCATTAAGTAATACTAAAAAGAAAATTGATAAAGAAACCTTTTTCAATAATAATTTTTCCAACATCTCAGTTGAAACGACCTTCCAAATTGCTAACATGAGTGTTTCAATTACATCGTTTCAGCCCCATTTTTAAACCATTAGTGCTCATTTCCATTCCTCATACAGCTTAGCACTCTGGGAATTGAGGTCGAGAGGTTTTGAGGTGCGGGTTACAGCTGTTTTCTTACGGTTCCTATCTCGCGAAAGTCAGTGACTAATGCAGTATTTACCTAGCCGGTTCAAGAGTGCACGGTCAGGCATGGACCCTGAAGATTAAAACCAAATTTCTGCTGTGTGTGTGTGTGTGTGGCAGCTGCATTTATTTAACTCCACTGATTTCCTCTAAATTGCATTATAGCTGCATTTGTGTTCTTGTTCGCTGTTGCGAATAACAGAGAAACTCTTCTCAGATCTTATACGCAAACATACAGAAACTAGAAACCAGACACCAGCCTACACATTGTTGTATTTGATTTACAGTGACGCCACTTTGTGCGTAAAATGCTCAGAGTGCTTTTTTTTGGTCCATTTAGAAATCGTGTTTGTTTTAAAAACACCAGGGGGTGATGAAAGGGAGGCCTTGGTTACGCTTGCTCTTATTCCTTGAGATCATTTCCATTCCCCTGTTCATTTGTGGTGGCTGGATCTACTTCACTGACTTCCTAGGCCGTTTCCTGGTGTGAACGGATCCCACAGTGGATGTTTTCGAATCAACCATGACTTTGTGGTTTTACAGAAAGTTCTTAATCACATCTATTTGGTAACCATCTCACTTATAGGTACGTTTACAGTAGTTTGCAGAAACCCTTTTCTGGAGCAGTTGACCATTTGGTAGTTTAGAGCCTTGCACACGCGCCGAGCAGTGGCAGCGTGCTTGGCCAAACCATGATCTGACCTTCTGATTAGTGTACGGTTACAGAAACATTGTAACTTCACAACAGCAAATTGTAATGAGGGGGCTTGAACTTGATAAACACTTCCTTTCACTGTCCTTGAACTTGATAAACAGATAAACAGTCTGAAAATGTGTGTCTTTGAACTCTTCTATGGTGAATGTGATTACTGAAATGCGGGACAGATAAGAGGAATAAATATGGCAGTGAATCAGATTACTTGCAGTGTGGGACTGTAATGAGTAGTGGGTGAGAAATTCTGGAATGAACACTGGACATGGAGCTGACAGACGATTCTTAATGTGTACGTAGGGGTGGGCAATATGGTAAATATTATACTGCGTGTGTGTGTGTGTGTGTATGTATATATGTGTGTATATATCTATCAACACACACACAAACATAAATATCTCAACACACACACACACACACACACATATATATATCAACACACACACACACACACAGAATGAGTCCATACTTAGAACAGGACATAGTACACTCTTTATAATTAAACTTGCGGTTTTTCAATGTTCTCTATGCAGAATTCTGTGACGATTACAAAATGTATCACTTTACGATAACGTATATTACCCACCCCTAAGTGTCATAATTCAAAAATAGTCATTTAAATCAGAAAATATTTAAAATATTATACACTGTATACACTGTATTTCATTTGCTGTCCTTTTCTGGTCAGTACCGGTGTGTTCATTTTGTATTTATAATCGGTTGACCTCAATCTGACCTCAGTCCTCAGTTTTTTTTCTGGTCTTGTCTTCCTCCACAGTGGTCGACACCAATGACCGTTTTCTGAGGACAATCACGGTTGGTCAGGCAAATACAGAGAAAGGCCACAGCCGCCAGGTAGGTGCTCGGCTTAAAGTATTCCTGAGATTTTTAGTGATTAGTTCTTAGGTTTGCTGGAATGGGTTCATTTCTGGATAGAGCAATGATCTGGACATGGTTTTAAAGACTTTGGATGTTCGGTGGCCATGTTCAGTTTTGCCTATTTTAAGCATGAAGATCTGTTGTTTGTACGGCTGCCAGCGTGATGGTTAAATCTCGACTCCAGTCACCGTTCTGTTAGGCCAGACTTATTTAATTGCTTGTTCCTTGGATGTCCCTACTTAAGAATCTACTGAGGAGGGAGGAAAAAAACTTTATTTTTCAGCACTTTTCAATTTCTCAAGGACTGTGTGGAATCAATACAAGGAAGGAGGAAGAAATAAAAATAAAATTTTATTTTAAAATAAAATTTATTTAACCTGCAATTAAATTGTACTCTATATGCTAGAATTTGTTGTGGTTTGGTTGTTTGGTTCCAAAAGTGATTACATGTATTATGCGTAGTTTTTATATAATTTCATGGTTTCCCTGGAGTTGTGTTATACAATTGGAAAGGAAGGGTATAATCATATAGTTTCATTAAGCAACACCCAATGTACTGGGGGACTAGATTGGTTTCTAGCTCTGGACACTCACCTTGTGATTACACCATTGTGGATGGATGGAAACTGACGTGAATCAAATCCAAAATTTTGCCATATCTTAGGCACATCAGAGGATTTACAACTGCATGGAAATGACTGTTTAGAGGGCCAAAGGAACTACATACTAGCACACAAAAGGAGCACTGAAACAGACTTTAGAGTGTCTAAAATGACTAAAAAGTGTTTAAAATGACTGCAATAATGAATGAATCAGACACTAGAAACATTTTGTAAATGAGTAAGACTGCACAAAACTTTGCACTGAAACCAATCAACAATGCCCATACAACATGTACTGTACAATGACCTTGCCTGTTAAAATCCTGTTTTCCCGAGTTCCTGTGGTGTGATTATACAACAAAGTATACGAAGAACTAATGTCAAGGCTACATAGTAACTCAAGGATTCACTTTTGAGTGTCTTTTAATTCAATTCAAATTTATTTATATAGTGCTTATTGTCTCAAAGCAGATTTACAATATTAAATTATCTTAAAAGACCAAGTAACAAATCAATAACAAATCAATAATAAAATTTAGATCAGTAATGAAATAAATAAACTAAATTATATAACAAAATAGATTATAAAATGAGTCCTCAGTGGGAGGTTCTTGGAAGCATGTCGTCTCCTAATGAAGAATGCATAAAAATCTTACACCGGATGTGCTGCAACAGCCAAAAATCACATTAGGTTTTACTTGTGTTATGCAAACAAGAATCTGAGGCTACAGTGGGCACAGGCTATTTTGACTGAACAGATAAGGATTGGGCAGAGTATTTGGCATAATGAGCATTAGTCCATGGATCCATTTTGCCTTGTGTAAACTACAAACCCTTTTACAGAGGAACCTACAGCTGATACAATCCAACAACTCACAATTCATGTAATTTAAGGTCAAGACCATGTGGCTTGGCAGTGCTGGACCTTGAACCCTGAACCTTCTGGTCAAGCCCAGTATTTAACTCATGGGCCAACACTGGCTATTTGGTAATAGTTCCTCGAACAGAACAATGAGTTCAGTTTACTCTCATATCTCCCTATCACCAGATGTAATTCCAAGAGAGCACCTTTGGGATCCAGTAGAAGGGAAGATTGGCAGTGTGAATGTGCCACTGACAAATCTGTAGCAGCATTCTCACAACACAGCCCATTACTAGTGCCACATTGCCCCCCCTGTCTTTGTTTCATGAACAGCTCCAAACCTCCTCCTATCTCAAACACTCCAAGCTTTTACAAATCCACTTGGGGTTTCTTTGTGAAGCACTTCTGACTGGGCACAGACCTTGCTCATGTCTGGCAGTTTGTCAGAAATAATGACCCCTATGCCAAATCTTGCAAATAAACAGTGTGCCTCAATGGGAACCAGCCCGAGTAAAAGTAAATGTTTAAAGTGGAGAAAAAAGGGGCTGCAGTTTGCCTGGAAAACACTCGGAGCAAACCAGGCGCATGCCTGCATTGAGCTACTCGCCCACTAAACACTGCAGTTTCTTGTAAGCTACAGCTTTTATTCCTGGAGGGCTGTGTGTTTGTAAAATTGTATTATAGTGCCGTTCTGTTGCTGTCAGTAGAATTGAAAACTTGCACGCTTGAAGCTGAATTCCGCATTTGGGAAGCTGACAATGCCGTAGATAAACAAAGCTGAGTGGTTGCACAGCTTTACTGCTATGTTAAAACAAAGGTATTTACTTGTACTTGAGCTGGTTGTTGTAAACCTGTAACAGCTGCTGTACGAGTGTGATGCAGGACGGCTTGTGCGAATGGGCTGTTTCTCATAAGGCGTGCCTGGCCTTCACCTCTGTCCTCCAGCTGCTTTACTAGTCCAAGTTGCATCAGGACAGTTTGAAGAGGCTCCAGCCAGGCTCGTCTCTGACACATGTGCGAGTTATTTGCTGTATCTGATAAAGAGTGTCAGGTCTGGCAACCTGCCTGCACATAGCACACCCACACCCACACACACACACACACACACACACACAAATGCACTTTTTTTACGATCAAATAATGTGGAATTGAATGTAACAGAACTGCAATAGGTAACCAGGTATTATTCCGCATACATTTGTTCACTTTCTGATCACTTTATTAGGAATCCCTCTTTGTTTCTACACTCATCAGTTCCACTTAACATATGGAAGCACTTTGTAATTCTACAATTACAGTCCGTAGTCCATCTGTTTCTCTACATGCTTCGTTCTCCCCTTTACTCTGTTCTCTAATGGTCAGGACTCCCACATGACCAGCACAGATCAGGTACTGTTCGGGTGGTGGGTCACTCTCAGCAAGGCATGAGTGAATTAGAGACAGCAGTGCTGCTGGAGTTCTAAAAAAAACACTGTGCACTCTGTTAGACACATCTACTGTATTGCTTCACCTTGTAGAAGTCAGAGACAGCATCTCATTTGTCGCACAGTTTGTGTTTGTCATCCTTGAATCCTTCATCAGTGCTCTCAGGATGCTGCTTACAGATGTGGACGGCTGGACATATTTGGTTAGTCGACTATTTTCAGTCCAGCAGTGACACGGAGGTGTTTCAAAACCCTAGCTATACTGCTGTGTCCAATTATCCAGGCAGGTGTACCTGATACTAAAGATCTGTTGGCCTTGTCTTGCTGTAAATGTGAAGACCAAATGTCCCTACGATGATATCAAAACCTAGTTTTTGACCAACCAGGACTGGTTTTTTAAATTTGACACAAGGTCCTGACTGGTTCAAAATTTGCAATTGTTCCCGGTGCTTTGTTCCAAGTTCCTCACACGTATACTGTACATTTTCATGTGTGTGCAGACTCAGTTCGATATTGCAGTAGCCAGTGAGATCATGGCCATCCTGGCTCTGACTGATGGTCTGGCTGATATGAAGACCAGACTTGGCCGCATGGTGGTGGGAAGCAGCAGGAATGGTCAGCCAATCACTGCTGATGATCTGGTATGTAAGGGAGATTTGGGGGGGGGTGGGGGTGGGGTGTTCTCTCACGTACTGTACATTGCCCAATCTTATTCTTCTGCAGGGGGTAACTGGAGCTCTGGCTGTTCTGATGAAAGATGCCATCAAACCGACCCTGATGCAAACACTAGAGGTTGGACTTTCTTTTCAGTCTTTCTTTCTGTTCTCATTCACACTTGCTCAAACACATGTGACCTGCAGAGGTGATGGAAACACCCAAATTTGATACTCTCAAAGGTAAAGCAGTTACGGGAGAGCTGCATAAGACGCACATCTGGTTCTTGTCCTGTTGTGCTGAACTGATTGGAGGTGACAGATGGTAAAACTATGACCAGATTTAAAATTTTGTAACTATGACTGTACATGGAAAGGATAAAGGTACGTGTACACTTTATAGCCAAACCTCATTGACGTTAATATAGTTCAGGGTTTTCCTTTGCTTCTGCAACAGCCTTATCTGGGCTGTGGACGCTTTCTGTTAGATTTTGGAACATGACTTAAGGGCATCAAGCAGAAACAAAAATTACCTTGACGTTGGAAGCACACAATTCAAGCACACAAAAAGTCACTCTTGATGCAAACCAACAAATATTGAGCTTCAAAGATGCGAACCTGAACGTGCAATGCGTTAAGAATTATTGAAACATTATTCAAGATTGTGTCAGAATATCAAATTGCGTGTCAATGCGGTAGATTAGCTCACAAGTCATTTGCACTTGCAGGTGGTGACAAGAATGTTGTTATTTACGCTCTCTGTGACATGCTGGCTTTATCAAGTAGTGGTTGTGTTACAGTTGTGAAGCATGGGCAGAAAGCAGGAGAAGAACACTAGAAGCTGGTACAGAACAGAACTTTATTTAGAAACCGAAAAACAATAATGCAGCTCTTGGAAGGGAACTGGTTCATAAATAGGTTCATATTGGTGTATTAATGTTTCCTTTGATGGATGGAGACCACAAAAATTGAACCAGATCTTTTTCATCCTGTAGTCGCAGAACCTTTGCGGCTCAAGGTGACCGTGCACACAATGACCTCATGTTTGTGTGGCTTTTCAGTCTGGGGCACCCATATTATTAAGTGAAAAGTTCATATTATATTGCTTCCAAAGGCAGTTTAAAACATGGTCATAGGCTTGCCACTGACATCAGATTATTGTATCACCTTGTTATCCCTCACCCCCGGCGACCGTGTCAGTAGGATTAAAGTGACACCGGTCAGCTGAAAACTTGGCGGCTTAACGGGTTAGACTTTCATTGGTGGCAAGGCATTTGTCACGTTTCAAAAATGGCGAGGGCTGAGGTTGTTAACATTTCAAGGTAAAATTCGTGAACAGAGGGGGACAAAATTAAGCACGAAGAGCCCAGGCCTTATCAAATTACATTGATTCAGAGTGGGCACCATGGGTGGGACTTTTACAGACACCCTATATATCCCAGACCTGATCTGTAAAGGATCATTGTGTTCCGAAATCAGCTCTGAAATCTGACTGTACCTTTAACATATCTTAAAAACTGACTCAGAATGCTTTTATCTGTTAAACACTCTTGATTAGCCGCTTGAGTATGTGTGTGCTGGAGACAGATACTGTATGTTTTGAGAATAGCATCTCCTGTCTGGAGCCCGGGTTGGCTGGTTGGCAGGTTGGCTGAGACAGCAGAGGATCATGGATCAATTGTACGACAGCGGTTTCGGGTGTATGTGAAGTAGGGCGGGATGGCACCCGTGTTTTCACAGATGGAGCACTTTTGTGTGATAGATGGAAAGAAAGATGGGAACATGTGTGTGAAAGGACTGCTGTGGCTTGTTTTTGCCAGTGAAGTGAAAAAGCATCTGTTCTCTGGTCCCTTCCTGTTTTCTGTGCTTGTTCTGACATGTCGTCTCTCTTCTCGCAACAGCGCAGGGGTGTAACTTGATTTCCTGGTTAATGTGATACCGTAGTGTGCATGTGCTCTTCAGTTCCTGTAGCCACTTTTCCAATAGATGGTCAGATGACTCTCTGACTACCTTGAACTTGTAATCGAGTTTTCCCGGAGAATGTTTATTTTCAAAGAAAGCCATTGCTAAAAAAAACAAACAAACCTCTGCACGTTTTTTCCATACTTGCATAAACCACTCTAAGGTTGCTGGGATCTGCCTGTAACGAAGTCAAATTTACTTCTATAGCTCCTTTTTTCAGTGAAGCATTGTAAGGCCCAAAGCCTGAAGTAAGGTGACAGAGTGGAAAGGAAAAACACCCTAAACGTTATAAGGAAGAAACCTTGGTAAGGCTAAGTTTCTCAAAGGGACCCTAGATGATGCACCCCGATTTATGATGAAGAAATGATGAACAAATCCATTGTAAGTTCAGCTTTAAGTTGAATTTATCGCAAGCTGAGTTTATGTACTGTATATATCACTACATTCTACATTTCCTAGCTGTCATCACTTCTGTCACACACTGCCGACTTCCTTATCGGAGTTTAAGAGACTATCATACAGCATATCTGCAAATTTGCTTATTATTGAATTCCTATATTAATTAATAAGTAATAATCAGTTGGTCCTTTCCTCTACATTTTAAGAAGCACTGACTGAGGTAAAATCCCATTCAAGTAGCTTCCTGCCTTGATGAACCCCAGAAATGATGTGAATGCAAACAAAACTAAGGCTGTTTACTATGCTAGATCTGAATTCTGGGACAGAGAGAACTCGTAACCCCACAGTTTCCCCTCCACGTTTGTCCTCTTCCTGGATTCAGGTGACTTCACCCTTCATCTGCTTGTTTTTCAATCCTCCAGTCCTCTCATTGTCCTTCCTGTCCTCTTTGATATGCTGTGTTCTTGCTAGCCTGCTGGTTTGGGGGAAGTGAACTCTGAACTAGAGGCCTTGTAGTTAACATTTCAGATGTTCCAGCGGAATCTGAGTTT
Organism: Parotocinclus haroldoi; assembly: GCA_034779995.1. NCBI lineage: Eukaryota > Metazoa > Chordata > Actinopteri > Siluriformes > Loricariidae > Parotocinclus > Parotocinclus haroldoi. The sequence goes on from JAUZST010089600.1 coordinate 14,409, forward strand.
CTGTGATTCGAGGCACTGCAGCTTGATTGTTGTGGAAAAGCAGATTTTACTCATGTGGTTGATCTAAATGCTTAATGAATTGAATGCCAGCAGCTTAATGATAAACCTTTCTGGTCGTGCAACGGTGTGCGGTGACTTGTATTACCGGGACGTAGAAAGATCTCCATGTGGATCTGCAGAGTCTGTAAATGATAATAGTGAAGCAAAAGTAGTTTTGTTCTTAATCATTTTACTCACAAAATGCAACCTCAGAAAATCTGCCATTTTGGAGATGCTCTGGTTCAGTTGTCAAAGTCTTCAGATTACTGTGCCTCCCCATTACAAGTCGAGTCAAAATTTGAATTCTTTATATAGTGCTTTTTACAATGGAAAATTGTCTCAAATCAGATTATGAGCTATTAATCGAATCATTGAATAAAATAATGTAAAAAAATAAAAACATTAAATCAGCTTCAAGGACTGATAACAAGGTAGTATATTCAGTGGCTTTATTTATGTTGTGATCTCTGCATATCTCACTTATCAAGATTAAGAAAGAAATTTGGGTTTCCAATTTGAGCATGGTTTCATTAAAGATGTCCTCCTTGTTTATCTCTGGGAGTTACTGTTGCCTCTGGCTGCTTATTTTGGGTCTAAACTTGGATTTTTGTGAAACTGTTTGTGACTGAAGTTTCTGAATAAATATAAAAACATTATTGTGATATGTTATATAGTTTTATATGCATATTTACTGTGTGTATGCATGCATATTATATATATATATTATATTGTATTATATATATATATATATTACATATTACATAATTCCTTTACATAATATTGTATTCTGATTACATGATCAGTCTATATTATATTTTATTAAAATTATTATATTTTAGTTAAATATGTTAACTTAAGATAATGTTTATTTGACAAGTTACTACACACTTATTTATTAGGTAGATTCATTCTTGCATAGAACATCCAAGCTGCCCATGGAAATTGAGACACTTTTTAAGGTCTTATAAGGTTTGTTCTTTATCATTATTAGGGAGTTTTTTCTTGTCACTGTTACTCTGAAGTTGCTTAGTAAATGCTTTGGGCCTAGATTTTAGAAAATTGTAGCTTTGATACCATTAAAAACATTCTAGAAATAATTTTGACTTGATTTAAATTGAATTGACTGAGCTCTCATCTTTTGTGATGTGTTACAGGGGACGCCGGTGTTCGTCCATGCTGGACCGTTTGCTAACATCGCGCACGGCAACTCATCTGTGCTGGCAGACCAGCTGGCACTGAAACTGGTCGGAGAGGACGGCTATGTTGGTGAGACCCTCCAAACACACACAACCATGCAAGCTAGGACTACAGGAAGAGCGGAACCTTCAATGTTTTTATTTGGGCAGCTCATTAGAGTGACTCCCAACTCACACACAACAACAATAACAACAACAACAACAACAACAACAACAACACAGAATGTGTTAACCAAAGTTACACTGATTGCAAATTGGTGTTCATCTGTTTTCCCTTATGAATTAACCTCAAAGAGCTCCTTAATAAAAAACAACACAGTCTGGACTGCTCAATTTCAGTTCTTTGTGTAGGTTAGGCCTAAGACTTTCTAAGCCAGCATGCTTTAAAGCTACACTTTGTTGTGAAGTTTTTATTCAGATCAACTCGCAATCCAGTGCAGCGGGTGAAGGTTAGGACCTGGCTCAATAGCCATGGAGAGATGGAATCAGGATCTAATGTTTTTAGGGGTGCATTTCCCGTTAACAATTAATCATAGCGATTTACAAAGAGCCAGTTTCATAAGAATTTCTCACAAACCTTCTTAGTCTCAAAATGGGAATTAGTTAGAAAAAAAAATTAGAGACTCCGCCTCTGCATCTTTGTTGTAAAAGCACCGCCACACCACAATGTAATATTTATTAAAACAATAACTATAACAATAACACCAGTACATAACCTATATATATATGTATATGTATATACATACTACCCGATGGATAGCTCAGTACACCCATAACCGATGAACCAGAGCAAATTTGGTGGTCCATGTGTTTTTGTTTCTGGGGTTGAACATCGCAGCTTGATTAAGATTAAGGTTTTAACTTGGAGCCTTCTGATTTGTAGGCAGAGCTGTAATCATTCAGCAATGCACAAACTGAAATTACGTATCAGTCCTGAGGCATAGTGCAGGATAACCAGCATGCTTTTGAAATCCCACAATAACACTAGGTTATGTTCCAATCAGTTATCATGGGTACCCGTAATGCATTTTACATTTATAGAAAATGGGGAGGGACTACCGTCTTTGACTCGGCATCTCTGAGTGACAGTGTTACACTAGCACAGTAAAATGGCACAAGCGCACTCCCATTTTTGCTCGTCTAATCATCATTGCAGTTTAACACTCGTTAGGAAAATAGAAAGTCACAGAATTGGTCTTGTAATACTAGTGTTTGCCCAATCAGCGTAACTCCACACCAGTAGTTCTACCTAACCATACTGCTATAGAAATGTGCCTGACATCTCTCTGTAGGTGGCCTCTGCTCTTTTCTTCCTTGCTATGACTGAGGTCACTGGCCTTTTAAGAAAGCATTGCGGCTTGCCTTGGGTTAACACACAACTGGATCCGTTTAGAATTCAATCCAAAGGAATGTTTTCTTTTTAACCATGAACCTGTTTAATCCTTTGCTTTCAGTACACCTGAGCTCTCCCTCTCTAAACTAAACTGCGCTAAGGCCTGTCAGGTTGTCCTCCCTCCTTTTTGGGCCTCGATGAAGTACGTGTGGAGTTGAGAAACGGTGCCAGAGAGCCGAGCCAGTGCTGGTCGAGTTACGACCTCTTGAGCAAGATATTGAGAGAAAACATCAGAAGGTTTTCCAGACTGTTTACGGTGCAGCTTTTGCCCGGAGTGAGCAGCAGCTGGGCTCGTCCAAGTGCACCAAATGTATTCTTTATCTATTGGAAGTTAAATGGAGGGGATGGTAAATGCACTTCGAGTGACTTTTTTAGTTTATTTTTTGCTTTCTGAAGACGTTCAGATCATTAGTCCAAGACACTGAGCTGAAGTTAGAAAACAAAAAGATTCATCTGTCAAACAAGTATTAGTGTTTTTGAGAAAAACGCCATATAAGGGAAATGTACAGTGGCTCCAAATTTGTGTGGGCTGACCCGTGTAAATTGTTTTAGACGATTCTTGATCACTTTTATTTAGATTCACACTAACCCTGGCTCATTTAAGATCCCCGTTGTGTTTGTCGTGGTTTTGCAGTTCTTGCAAATAATTCAATATGCAAATAATTCCCAATAGGTCCTAAAAAGATTAGTCATGACAGCCAACCAAAAGGAAAACTTAAGTCTTAAGACTTATAGAAAATGGGCAGTAAGTATTAGCAGCTATGCAAGCTCCCAGAGTTCAGCAATATAGTAAGTGCTTTTACATTTACATATTACTGTCGGTTCTGACTTACTGAGTAGATTACATGACATTTTGAAAGTGTTTTAAACATTTAAACAAACTTGCGAATTGTTGTTATTATAGACTCCACTGTGATATTTGTTTAACCGCTTTCTCCCTAACTGCCCTTTCTTTTCTACTGCAATTTGCATAAACGCCAGTAGGCCCATAAGGTTGTTATTAGTCATGTATCAATATCAGGTGTTCTTTTTGTTGCATCATCTAATGCAATTACATTTTTGATCCTCATTCATCACACTCCCATACAAATTTAAAACAATTATTTATTCTAATTTATTTTAACTGAAGAGGACTAATTATTCTTTTTTTGAATTGTTCATATTTTGAATTCTTCTGAAACAAAAAGTTTAAATATTAAAATATTTAATAAAAATATTAAATATTTTTACTTGGTTACTTAAGATATGGTAAAGCTACACTAAGAATATTCAGAAAATTCAGACCAGCAAAAAACATGTACAAAAAACTGTGCATTATTTTGCATTGTTTAGACTCTAGAAATAAAAAGGAATGTCCATCATAATCTCAAAAATGGTGAGAAAATCTAATCGAGAGCCAAGTATAATGAATCATGAAGTATGGTGTTGTTACATCCCTAGTTAATATCCTTATTATTGTTTATTAACCTACTTTAAAAATCTGTTACTATAATCATTATATTTTATGTTATTGTTGTTTTTATACATAATACAATTTATTGCTAGCTTATTAATTTATCATATATACTTAGTTCTATATATTCTGTAGATTCTTACTTTAGATTAATAAAGCCCATATAGTTTCAGTTTTATTAATTATATATTTAAAAACATGGTCTGTCCTTTCATATTTAGATTTTGTTTATTTAAGATATAACTACAAATATATGAATTAGATATTCAATAGATCATTGTTTATTTTGTACGCATGTCATCTAGGCTGCCCAAGGTCTTTTGGGTCCCTTTTCAGTCTTGGCTTTCCCAAAAGTTCTCCCTAAATGAATTTAGGGAACCTTAGGCTTGCTCAGTTAGATATTTGTAAAACTGCTTTGAATGAGTGCTCCATTATTGCTCTGAGCAACCCTCTGAACTTTAGCCTTTGAGTAAAACCAAAAAGTGAGACCAAAAACCTCACCATTTTCTGCTCTATGAAGTTTGTAACTGTGTACCGAGTTCTGCGGTTTGCCTGTGTGTGGATGATAAAACGGGACACACTCCGCCAGCTCTAAAATCAACAAATCCCACGAGGAGTTTAGTGTCACACACAGCTGTACTGCTGAGGGTTGGGAATGAAGCCCTCCCTTTGCAATAACAATGAGGCTGTAAAGGTTTTGAGTGGCTAGAATCCATTCTTTGGTATGTGTGTATCATATCTTAGTCTGAAGTCTTAATAAATGAAGCACAAAGCACAGCGCACATACCAGCGAGCACTTTATAACTCGCCCACAAACACAGTTAATCCCCCTTAACACATTTGGAACAAATACTCGTCTATCCCTTCAATAACTCACCAGGCTCGTGCACACGTACGTCTGGCCAAACTCTCATCATTCTCATTTCTCCCGTGGTTCAAAGTGACAGTAGGTGCGAAAGCCTTAGGTATTTGGGGCAGAGGGCATGTACAAGGTTACTTGAGTTTAAAACATGATGCCAGACCCTTCCCACATAACGCAAACGCATACACGCATACACACACACACACACACACACACACACACACACACAGAGACAGAGCACTGGAACGCATGACAGAACTCTTCTGT
>JAUZST010089611.1:0-19617 GCA_034779995.1 Parotocinclus haroldoi
GTGAGTGAGAGAGTGAGTGAGAGAGTGAGTGAGAGAGTGAGTGAGAGAGTGAGTGAGAGAGTGAGTGAGAGAGTGAGCGAGCGAGCGTGAGAGAGAGAGAGAGAACACTGTTATCCAATGCTATAACAGTCTAAATTTGCTGTGCTATAAAAATATCTCAACAAACAGCCATTGATATCTAAACCACTGGCAACAACAGTAATGGTGGTAATGTCATGGTTTGCATGAGTGCTGCCGGCTGTGGGAAGCTACAGTTCATTGAGTTAATCTTGAACACCAGCATGTACTGTGACATACTGAAGCAGATGATGTTCCCCTTACTTTAGAAACTGGGCCGCAGTACAGTATTCCTACATGATAACGACCCCAAACACAAAAGATTGACCACTGTCTTGATAAAGAGTGTAAATTCAAGAATGTCTCCAGACCTGAAACCTATTGAGTATCTGTTGGGTCATTCTCAAATGGTTCTCTAACAGGTCACCAGCTCTGTGATGTTGTCAGGGAGAAGTGGAAGAGGATTCCAGTGGCAAGCTGTAGAGTTACAATAGTGCTTGGAGCTATTTTGAAGACACAGCAAATGTACACTGTTATACAAGCTGCAGACTGACTACAAAGTGGAGTCGTTTATTTATTTATTTATCATTTGTTCTTTTTTTTAATAAAAAAAAGAGCACTGCAGGGACTCTCCAAAGTAGATCTACCGTAACGAAGCTCAGCTCAATGTTCCCTGAAGCTTATCGGTGGGAACAAGGGGTTTATGCAAGATGCGCATTGGACATACTAAGTTGGCACATTTGTTATGTTAAAGGGTGAAGAACCCTGACAATTTGAAACATGCCAAAGAACAATGCTGTAAAATATTCAGAGTGCCCACAGATGCGATGTCAAACACAATACCTAACCGATTCAATTAAGATAAACCGATCGCTTCAAAAAGTAGACATTTTTTAACCATCATAAAATTAAGAGCCCATGTGTAAGGACCTGATAATAGAACAACCCTCATGAAACATGACCCTTAATTAAAAATGGCTGATGTGCAGATGGCATTTAACCCCATCAATTGATAAGCCGCTTCAGACAAGGAGCTTAAATAGAAATTCAGAAATTGAATTAGGACTGACGTTAATCAATATATGAAGTCAGATCGGTTAGGGGAATGTGAGAACGTGAGAAAGTTTGAAGAAAACTTCAAAAATAATTCTAATTGGCCAGTCCAAATGTACAACTGGACCTGAATGTTTATCGTCTGTTAATCAGGTACATCTAAAGTCCTGTGAACGCAAGACGCCATCTTGGAATACTGAGATTGGAAATTATGTTGTTGCGTAAGATGATGAGCAAAAGGCTAAATCTGTTGTTCAGCAGCTCAGTGTAAGCATGCTGACTCAATTTTACTGTCAGCTCAACCAAAGGGTCCATAACGTAAACATGATTAGAACATCACAGAACCTCCTCCAGGTTTGAACTGCATTTTGCACACAGTCCTCATTGAATATTTCATGAGAACACAATGCCTAGCATCATTCATCTTAATCATTCATCTGACCAGATAACACATTTCCAGGCATCAGCAGTCCAATGTTTGTTGTTTTATTTTTTCCTCTCGCTGTAACCAGGAAAATGTGTGAGGTCTCTTGCCTGCCATTCTGCTCCATATGTTTATGGTATGCAAGTATCTGCACAGTGTTTATTTGACAATTGGTTGCGAAGTGATTTTCGTTCACAAGCTGGTGGTCCCTGTCCATTACGTTCATCTTTAAGCCACAGTTCTGACAAGTGTGTCCTGCAGACTGGGATTTTTGCCATTGCTGGTAGACCCGTATGACTATACACCTCAGTAAACCAGCACACTACTTTCTTTACATTATGGCCTTGGCACACCCTAATGCACTCTAATCCTTTTAGCCAATAATTAACATCTGCCTTGCGACCCACTTTCCAAACATCAAATGAGATGTTTGTTACCACCTCTTCTCAATCTATGACTCCAAAGCACACCCCATCAGAATGTATAGCCCCATCATCCATGTGCAACACCATCTTCAGGAACCTGAAATTAAAACCTTCTTAAACACTCCAAGCATAACTCCCTACACACCTGTCGATCCTCGTTTGTGCTGATGGTGGCTTTTAAAAAATATATAATATAAAATATTATATATATAATATATAAAAATATATCATTTTTTAAAATATTTTTTCTTAGGTAACCCTTACTATGACAGCCTGGGTTCTCTGGGTGTGGGTACCTTGCTGGGCACTGTCTCCGCCTTTCTCATCTACACCAACACAGAGGCTCTGCTGGGCCGTTCCATCCAGGCTGAGCATGTTCAGAAACTTACCGAGTTCCTTGAGAGTGACCCTGCTGTCAGGTGAGTTTCTCCTTTCATCTCTCATAACTGGTTTTATTAGACTAAACTGCACTGCCAGTTGCGCATCGACGTTGATCCCCTACCCAGACTGCAAGCAGTGCTGAATGTGTGGTCATTGTGGTAGGATTTCATTTGATGTTAGTGTGTGCTTTGCGCTGCATTCTCAGAGCCATTCATGATGTGAAGGCCACCGATATGGGACTGAGTAAAGTGCGGTTCAAGGCGGAGGTGGATTTTGATGGACGGGTGGTAACGCGCTCCTATCTGGAAAAGCAGGACATTGAGCAAATCCTTAATGTACGTACAAATTAATAACTAACTAAAATTCTGCTTAATGTTTTACAGCTTCAGGTTGACTACAACTGAACTTAACGTTGCTCATGTTGTTCTAACAATAACTTATTTTTAGCATTTGGTTTAACATTTCTTTAGCAGCCTTGCCTGCTGCTTTCGTTTCCAGCATTAAATCCCAGACTCAGTTGGGAGATTCCGCTTAGCTGTCCCTCCCTTTTTTTTTTTAATCCAGTCGTTCTCTTCACTAGTCCATCCCAACTAGGGTGGAGCACAGCAAGGCATTTGTTTAGAAAAAATATGGTGAAAACAGTGGCTTCTGCTACACTGTAGAATTTCTAGATACGGATGGTATGAGATTTGTAACCGTTCCACTCTAAAGGTGATTTTCTCCCTTTAGGTTATCTGTTTTCAGAAAGTGATGAAGGAATTGACTTATTTGTGTATAACCTCTTTTCTTTCGGCTCGTTTTCTTTGATGGTAACTGATCTTGGCCGGACTGCGTGCTCGTGCAGCAGGGGAGCTCGTGGAAGACGAGGTTTGGAAATAGTGAAAAGAAGACGAGGGATAGTTAAGACGACCTGTGTCTTTTAATTAATATAGATATTCTCTTTTTAAGATTACTGCATTTTGTTTATACAGTCTGGGAGTTTTTCAATCAGTGGCCACCTGCTGGATCACGGCATGCTTTATGTTCCCTTACCTGATATTTTACAAATTAAACACTGCAATTCAGATTATTGTTCAACCCTTCGTCTATACTGTCTGCAGAAAAGGCAGATCTGCTGGCACCAAATGAGTAATCGTGCAAACTGCAAGCAACAAATGTTTTCAGTTGCACAACGCTTTCATTTGAACAAATAGCCTCTGCCTATTGCTACTGTAATTCATCGAAAAACCACCATGCTTCAACACAGGGGCCCAGAACGATACAGGAGGCTCCTCAAGCATCACTGAATTACTAAGTAACTACTGAGTAACTACTCGGCTACCAAGTTACAGCTCAGATTAATTTTAGATTCGCGCTCGGAACAGTAGAATAGAGGACACGATGTATTTTAGTATTACTGTTTGCCAGTTTTTCAGTCAGCTGAACATCAGAGCATTAACAGTTATGAACGGAACTTTGTGGTTGTTAATGCTGGATTATTCACATGAACACATCATCCTGCGTCGAACGGTACTGTAAATGTCTATGTACTGTCACTCCCTTACTAATCATTAGTGTTTTAAGCTTAGCCGGCAAAACAAGTTGCATGTCTGATTTCTTCCCTAATGCTTGGTTGTGCATTGCACTAAGTGTAATGACTTAAGATCCTCTTAGAGATGAGTATGCTTATCAAACTTTTAACTGAACCCCCAAGCACTGTGTGATGTCTTAAGCAATTTTGTAATTATGTGACTTTTTATGTAGTTACAAATCAGCAATATATGGCATCTTAAAGTATAGTGTATGGCTTCTTATAGTATTTTTTTTTAAGTTGCTGCCACTGGTGACACAGTAGCTCAGTGGTAGCACTGGTGGGTTCTTCATGTGCCTGCCTGTCCCCCAGGTACCTGTGGAGGTTTACTCCGGGTGCTTTAGGTTAATTGGTTACGTCGAATTAGTTTGTGTCTCTGTGTGTGTATACGCAGACACACACACACACACACACACACGCACACACACACACACACACACACGTGTGTGTGTGTGTATGTATGTATGTATGTATGTATGTATGTAATAAATAAATATATGTATATATAAAATAAATCCTAGTAATTAGATTGGTTTAGTGACACATTTTATTTTAACAGGTGCTGAAGTGTGTAAATTAACAAAAGCCAACTGTGTATGCTTTGTGTTATAGGACATTCAACAGGTAAAAACACCTGAGGAGCTGGAGGCATTTATGTTGAAGCATGGAGAGAATATCATTGACACCCTGGGAGCAGAGGTGGACCGTCTAGAGAAAGAGCTCAAGGTGCATCAGTCCCGTTTATTATTGTCCTTTAATACACAAGACAAGATGCATTCGAAATGACATGTTTCCACATTTATCTTTACATATAAACTGGGGGTGGTTTCTGGTAAGGAAGAACATTAATGAGTCTTGTTTTTAAAGTAGTAGAACCTGGATATCCAAATATAAAATGTGCTGTTGCTGTAATAAGATAAAAAAATGTTAGGTCATTTTAACAGTCACAGGCACACTGCTCAATTTTCTCAGATGATGCGTACATTCTTCAAATGGCACTAGAATTGCTAGAACTAGTATTATTTTAATATTCTCAGTTTTCATGATGAAAACCCTTTCAAGTCAGTCAGCAAAATATCCAGGAAAAAAAATAAGGCGAGAATCTGGACTACACAATTCCAGACATCGACATTAGCCTTAGTACACAGAATACTTGGCATCAAGAACGGGACTCGCAAATAAACAAGAAACTGGATAACATTTGGCCTAAAATCAAACCTTAAAAGAAGAGAAGAACAAGTGATGTAAACCATGTGGCGCATTAGACACTCCATGCTAACTGATACACACTTGGGGTAGCAACCTCCCCCAATATAACAATGAAAACTTATCCTTCCTGATTTGCGCAAAATGCCTAATAGAAAGGAAACGACTACTGACATTTCAAAACATGAACATCTCAATAAATACATCACAGAAACAGTCATGGACTTCTTCAAACACTTTATTTAAATATAAAATGAAGAATCGAACAATGGAAAAAAAAATCCTATAAAGGCTATGCTTGGCGTTAAACACCATAGAATTACAAAAAACATAACTGTAGTGTTCCAGATAGTCTTGGGTTAATTCAGAATTTAAATTATTTTACCATTTAATATGTAACAATATAATAATATAATATAATACAATAGTGCGGTGGTGCTATGGCTAGTTAGCCCTGCTAGTTAGAGCTCTGAGATCCTGTTTCCTCCTAAATACCAAACACATGCATTAGGTTGGTGTTTCCAAAGTACCCTTAGTATGTGAATAATTGTATGAGTGTTTGAGTGCCCTACGATGAGGTTGGCGCCCTGTCTCGGGTTGTTCCCACCTTGTGCCTTGTGTGTTAGACACAGGCTCTCCCGTGATGAAGATGCGCAGATAAAAAAAAAGAATGAATGACTGACAGTTCTAATGCTACCTGTAGCTCAGGTTGATTGGACTGACTTAAAAGTTTGGTTCGTGGGGTTCCTCATTTGTATTCAAACAAACTTGCTTATTCATGTTTGTCCTTCTTCGCTGTTCTGCATGCTGATATTTGAATAAACACACTAATCCTATTAAAGCTGAACCTGCCCTGTCATATAACAGGGCGAATATCATTCACAGGAAAATGTCAATGCTTTATGGTCTCTTCCAAACAATCCTATTGGTCAGAAATGACAGCCCTGTAAAGCTATACGGGAAGATTAAAAAAAGATTTATCACTTGATATGCATGTCCTAGGGATGTTGTCTAAAAAATCCAGTTAATTTGAATACAATTTTCAATTCTTGTGTAATTAACAAATCTATAGAAATAATCATTTCCATACCAGACATGCAGTTTTTTTGAAAAAAAAAAAAGGGTGAATTTAAGATTAATAATCTTCATACCAAACAACGTTCAGTTCTTAGAAAACCTATGCTTGTATATTCATTTATGGTACCGTCTTGTGTGTGTGTGTGTGTGTGGAATGTCATTATTTGTGTATGGGGCAGGGAGCTATATCTTGCTATAGATCTTGCTATGGCAGGATTTCCCTCAGTTGCTGCCACTGTCAACAATCAGTAGTGCAAGGCAGTGCTGAAAATGGTGTACCTTAACCACACTTCTTTTTATACCTGGAATTAATAAAAAAAACTGTTACATGTCATATTTCTTTCAGTATGGTATTCTTATAAAAAATATTTTAAAAAGTATTTCTCTTATGAAATTGTGGTGAATTACATGCTTTGTTCATTGCAGTGCATTATACCACAGTGCTGGATGAAGTTCAAAACTGAAGCAAACCCGATATCTGGGTTTCAGGGTTCATTGACTAAAAGTATAACAATATTTAATTGATATACATGTGCCCAAAGTTATGCATTTACTTTTGTCATTTAACAGATGCCCATATTCTGAGCGACTGGCAATATGTACATGCTTATAATCCAGGCGTTTGTGTGTTATCTGTATTGCTCAAAGACCCAACAGCGGCAGCTAGGCAGATGTGAAATTTATAGACCAGTACTTCAAATAGTACTTGGGAAAATATATTATTCAAATCTGGAGAATCTTTTTCGGCGATGCCTCAACCATGGGCAAACCAAAAACTTTTTGTTCATTGATTCAGTGTCACTCAGTGTTCTGGCTGATTATATGATTTGGTTATATGACGTAAGCATTTTCTTTTGTGGTCTAGAGATGTTTGGCTTCACTGTATTAAAAGTTCTGTATATTAGATGAATGCAACGCATACAAAATCTGGAACACGCAACTCTCAAGACAATAAGTAAACAAATCAGAATACCAAATTAGGAATACTCCCCATTTCAAAATTTCGAAACCAAAATTAAAATCGAATGCTAAATACATATTCTCCAGATGTGTATTCTGTATACTGCCAAATTCTGCATTACAGCAGCTTACGATCATAAATCCTTACTACAGTGATGATAATGAAAGGTACCATCGTCCACATAACCATGCTCAAGCTGCATAAGGTAGTGAGCCTTTTTACGGACTGCTTGACACATCCAGTCAAAAGTGAAGTGACGCTCTAAACGAGCTCTAAATTCCATCGTCGGGAATTACATACATGTAGGACAGAGAGCACCTTTGCTTTGGCCTCGATGTTCTAGGATGATGTCACTGCAGTTTGGTGACCTCTTCACTCACTAGTACAGACATAATTCAGAAATTTGAAGAGTTAATAGCACTGTATTTTTACATGGATGTTTAGTGGATTAGAGGTAAAATAAAAGCATCAAACAAGATGAAGCAATGTAGAAATACTTCAAAGTAGAAAATGGTACTGAATTACAGTAATTACTTCACATTGATTTATTGGCTTAATTTTCTTTTTCTGAAAACAGCAACGCAATCCGGAGGTGCGACATGTTGATCTGGAAATCCTCTAATGCCGAGAGACCTGAAGGAGGCAACGGCTGTGTGACCAAGAAGAGTTTGACTGTGGGATGCTGCTGTATTGATTGAGCTCTGACCGAGCATCCAAATGAAGTCTTAGTTTTTCTTCAGTCTCGCTTCATTCAAGTGCTTATTCACAACTTCGGAACGATTTGTTAGCTCTTACGTGCCGACATTCTGCCATGTGTTCCAGTGGCTTCAAGCGGGTTTGACAAAAAAAAAAAAAAAAAAACATCCTAATGACATCATTAAGCATAAACGGTGAGCTGGTGCTCATAAAATGAGCAAGTGTTAGTGTGCAGTAGTACTGTTGTAAGTGTTTTGCTATACATAGCATTTCTCTATGTTGTGTTCGGTAGAATATGAAAGACAATCGCCGATCCTCAATACCGTACCAGAGATCCCTAGACTGATGTGACCTTGTAATGTGTTCACATGTTCTGTTTCATATACACGGCTCACAAAGCTTAGGGGATATTTCATTTTTAAATAATTTTTGTGAGCATATACTTGCTGAGTTTCCTAACAAATTAGTCATTCTTGTTTGTTGAAACTGTTCAGTCCTAAACACAAACCAGTAAAACATGAATATCTTTGTAATGATGATATTCCGACTAATGAAAAAAGAAAACCCACAGTTTTGTTTCAAAAAGATTTGAATTATAGAAAATATAAGCTATGCAATGACGAGTGACGAGTTCTGGAGGAATAGGTTTATTTAGCTTGTTGGGAAGAATGTGCTTATATAGAAAATGTATATTTTCTCAAATTATGAAAAGTGGCAACTGAAGCAGGTGCTTTTATGAATAGTTCAGCTGCCCTAATTATTTAATGGTGTAACATTTCTCTTGTTGAAGTGTATGGATTAAATAATTTATATATTAATTATCATTAAATGTGTCATGATGAGAGGCTTGCAATGTTGTTGTGCTGTGAAGGACACATTGTAAATTTTGTCATTTGAAGAATCGGACTACATATATTGTCATGAGAATGGCCCAAATTTTGGTTCTCACAAACTTTGCTGCCTCAGTTCTTTTACAATCTTTTGTCAGATTTATATGGTAAATGAAGTGTAATTATACACTTTGTGTTTTTTATTTTGACCTTTTCTTGACAAATGCATCCAGTTTAAGCAAAGACTTAACCCTTCTTCTTTCATACTCCAGCAATTCGCCTTGACATATATCAGCTTCTTGGTAAAATCTTGAATGATGCTAACCCATTATTTCCTAATAAGTGCCTGGAGTTGATCACAGTTTCTGAGTTTTTGGTCGTTCGCCCTTTTTTTGAGGATTGACCACAACGCATCCATCCGGGCATTTCCTGCCCATGGACCCAAAATTTCAATGATTCGTTCACTGAGGCACTTCATTTTTGCCTTGTGACATGGTGCTCCATCATGCTGTAAAGCATTTTTCATCTCCAAATTGCTCGTGTAGGGGGCGTTTTGATACCATTCCTTATTCATGGCATCGAACCCACTGCCCTGGATGAGGAGCAACCCCACACATGAATTCTGAAATGCAGTTGTTGTTTTTTTTGCCATAAAAACTGATGAAGCAAATTTTATGGAAACCAAAATTTGTGCCATTCACAAAACTTTTGCCCATGACTGTATAGTAAGATAAGGTACTAAAGCAGGCAGCCTGAATCCACTACTTTAAAAATATTCGTAGTACATAATTGGGTTGTCTATGATGGATTAAATAATTGTACACATTTAAATTTAAGCTGGCCAAGCCCGCTCTAGCTTCTATTCACAGGAGATGGCGGATAAAGCTAGCGATGTAATTTCCCTATAATTTTATTTTATTTGTTTCTTCAAAACTCTAAAGTGCTCTTCCATTATGTTTGTGATTGATTTAGAAATGTCTATATTTTGCCCTAAATATGACCCAAAACTACGAAACAGTACATGAAGAGGGCCCAATTAAACAAATGAGACAAAAATATACTGCTCACAAAAATTATGGGATATATCATTTTTAACCCCTAAATTTTGTGAGCAGTATATTATACTTTAGTTATTGAGGAAAATGAATCAGTATTGCATATCTGTGGTTGGAAAAAGTATGTGAACGTTTGCATTCATGCTCTAACTGAATATTTCTGGTAACTGTTGATCTCCTGTTAAGTCCTGAACATTGACTTGGAATTATTTTATCCCCTTGTTTCATTTCTCTGTGCTGACGACGATGATGTAAGAGATGCTTGCTACAACTCTTTCCACAACATTTTCATTGGATTTAAGTCGGGACTTGATTTGTCCATTCCTAAACATTATTCTTGTGCTTAGGGTTGCTGTCTTGCTGCATGACGCACATTTCTCTTGCGATTCAATTCATGGACAATACAGTATATCCTGACATTTTCCTCTTAAAATGTTGTCCAAATGCAGCACTGCACTCCCAAAACACGACTATTATGTTTCACAGTAGCGATGAGGTAAAGGATGCAGTGGTTTCCTGAATTCAAATACAACACTTCTTATTTAAACCAGAATGTTTTGTTATCTGCTTACCAAATACGTTCCAATATGCACTGCTCACATTATTGGGGGATATTTTATTGGGGGTATTTAATTTTGCAATATTCTCTAATTTTTGTGAGCTATATACTCTTGGCTTGACGAAAAGATCTTTAACAAACAGCAGATGGGCAGCATCTGGATGGTGGGCTAATTAAGATTAGCTACTGTGAGAGAAACCTTTAGTTGCTTAGATGTTTACATGCCCTTGGATTGATATTTGTTGGTGTGCCACTCCGGGGCAGGATAACATTGGTCTTTACTTTCCTCCTTTTCTACACGGTCTGTCTGTTGGTGACACGGGCCATCGGGTGACATCGGGCTATGCCTGTATGCAGTTTACATGTCCTCCTTGTGTACATGTAGGTTTACATGGGCTTCTCTAGACTCCTTCTGCCAACATGCTTTAGGTTGTTCGATTATGCTAAATTGGACCTATCTGTATATGTATGACTGGTTTCAACGGAATCTTGTGTCGATGCAACCTTGTGTTTATCGGAAATAGCCATTGATGCTGAAAGCAGCATTAAATAAACCAAAGAAGCAAAGAAACTGTTGAGCAAACTGTTAGTGGAGTCCAGACTCCTTAAAAGTAATTGTGTAACCTTTTACTGCCTGGTAGTCACCAGTTTCGAAGGTCCAGTTCTAATGTGCAGGTTTACAAGTGTGTTGTGATGGTCAGTCTATGCTAGATTTCTGTTTTCAAGTTTCAATTTCTGTTTTTCATATCAAGACTCGCACGAACTGCCATCACATTAATTGGAAACACTTGAATTTCACCTTCAAATTAACTGCTAATCCTAGAGGTTCATGTAATTTTGCCACTCACCGATATATTGACTGTTGGGTCATTTTCCTCACTAAAATGACTTTCCAAGTGTAAGATTTTTGTCTCATTTGTTTAATTGGGTTCTACTCTAAAGCATTTTCCTGTTTTCACACTTAGTGCTCATACCTCCGCTTACCATATAGGTGCACTTTGTAGTCCTGCAGTTATGGATTGTAGTTCATTGTTTGCTGCATGTTCTGTTACCTCCCTTTAACCCCGTTTGTCAGTGATCAGGGCTAGAACACAGCAGGATCATTCTCAGCACTGCAATGACATGATGGTGTTGGGGTGTGCCGCAGAGGTGCGCGTGTGTCTGCGTATGCGCGTGTGTGTGCGTGTGCGTGTGTGTGTGTGTGTGTGGATCAGACACAGCAGTGCTGTTGGAGTATTTAAACACTTAGTCCACATACTGCCTAAGCTAGTACACACATTTACACTGCTCATAAAATTAGCAAATGAATATCAAGGGATTAAAAAAAGAAGCATTTAACTTCATTTCATTAAACATCATCAGAACAGCAAATGAAAAATCAAAGAAAGTTGTCCGATTGCGCAAATGAGATGCAGGCTCAATTGTGTGATCGAGTAAAAATTGACACATTGAACAAAAGCCTGTCAAACTGGACGAGAGCGCCACACGCAGACTGTTCAGTATGGTCACCCAAGACTGTCAATCAGATCGTGAACAGGATCAGATTGTCCAGCAGTTCTTGTGGGATCCTCTTTGTATTAATTTTGAAATATCCCCTAATGTTTGTGAGCAGTGTATATTGTTGTTACTCTTTCTAGGTGTATTGTGAGACTGCTTTGTCTCAGGCACTCACACTTAACATACCACTTCATTGTCACTGCAGTGTTGGGAAAGATGCACCACCCAAATAAGAGTTTCTGTATGATGGGCTTGACTATTGAATAACAGGTTGAAAGGGGAGTAAAAATGTATACAGAGCAACAGATGGGCTACAGTTTACAATTTTGAGTCACAAAGTGCACCTATGTGGTAAATTGAGCTTATACAATGGACAGGGCTTGAAGAACAAGGTGTTTTTAATTTTGTGGATAATCAGTGTATATAAGAGGTTAAACTCAAATTTATATTCTGAAGTCTGAATTTAATCATTTAATTTAATTGGGGGGAAAATGAACTGCCATCAGCTACAGTGTTAAATCCCAATACGCGTTGTTTCGGCAGTAATTTAATGTTGTGAAAAAACATGCAATAATCGCATGGAAGAAATTGGAGTTGGAGAAATTGTAGGGTACAGTCTACAAATCAACGCCAACAAACTGCGCTGGAAGAGAGCTTTTTTTTCCCTCCGTGCATCCACAAACAAGCACGCGGAGTTTACAAGATGTTACTATAGTCGGATGAAACAAACAAGGTGTTTTGGTTTTTTTTAAATAGAGAAATGCCAAACCCATCCCCCTGGCCTTAACACAAAGAAGATGGTGTGCGTGGAAGATTGGGACAAATTGTGCTCTGTATTCAGGCTTTAAAACTCATTTGGCCAGTAAAGAGTGCAAAAAGTACTGACTGTAACATAATGTTGTTTATGTCTCTTAGAATAATTTAGCTTCATTGTTGTTGTTCTTGTACTATATGTTAGAAAATGATTGGTGTCATCCAACATAACACTAACCACTAACTCAGATGTTATAGTGGTTAAACAGTGTCAAACACTGCTCATAAAATGGTTAAACTGCCCCTCATGTCTGCTACCGCTGAGATCTTTAAACAGGATCCTAGTGATTACAAATCCAAGGCCAAACCTGAGGACATATTTCCTTTGACTGTATTTAGCCATACTCTATTCAGAGTAATATGTCCAGAGTAATTTACGTATGATACAATGAACAGTCCAAGCAATTGTGAATTAAATTCCTTGCTCAATGACCCATCAGTGGTAGGATGGGAGTGCTAGGACATAATCCTATGATCCTCTGGCTGTTAGTCCAGTACTGCTGCACCATCGCAATACAAAACACTGGTGTGTTAGTGTGTGTTGTGGTGGAAAGAGTGGATCAAACGGAGTAAATTGAACTAACAAAGCAAGCAGAGGAACTGGGCTATGGTCTGTGATTTTAGAACTTCAAAGTTCTTTCATAGGGTAAGAGGAACTGAAAATTGTCAATATGAGCAGAAGCAAGGATGTGTACCTAATAAACTGATTGATGGGTGTATAGTAAAGCAAGAACAAGACGAAGAATATGATCCAATGGTTTTGAGTACATACTTCTTCGTACTGGGCTCTACAGCACTCGTGACCAAGAAGTAAGATGCAATTTCATACTAGATCATTTTTTAAAATAAAGATTTTAGCAACAATGTTCTTAGGATGACCCAGACACGTTTTTTTTTTCCTTTTTGATTTAAGCATTATCTACTTAGGAATGCTCAGACAGCTGTCCTCAGCACATGGCACAGGTAACAGGCCGGGCACGAGTCATTGTGCCAGGTGATGGTCCCCATCTGACGTTTTCTCACTCAGCCAGTTGTCTGCATGAGGTTCCTGACCTAGTCCCACCACCCAAGCGAGTACAGCATTATTACGGTATCTTATTGTGTTCATTATGTTTTGTGTTATCCATGTGCAACAGCCACGTCCAACATTTGTCTCTGTGTTGGTCAGGCATAGGCACAGCATTTCCTCTGAAAATCTTGTCCTGTCAAAATGGATTAGATATACAGATTGTGTTTCAGAAAACATACAGCTGAATAGGGGTGTGTGTGTGTGAGAGAAAGAGAGAGAGAGAGAGAAATCTGTACCCATTTCTGGACGTCTAATAGACTGACTAGAGTCAAATGAATGTATTTAATCAACATTTTCTCATCGTTGTGTCCATTTTTTTTGCGAACGTTATTGATGACGTCGTTGAAGCAAACCGCGCTCTGCTCACAAAAATGAGGGAATATTTCATTATGGGATATTTCCTTTTGTAGTTTCCCCTAATTTGTGTGAGCATCATATATAAAATGTATACATGAAGTAACGCGATTGGCCAGATTGGCGACGTGCGTGCGATCCTTGCCTTCTGATTGGATGTCAACGCTTTCCATTAAACGTCTCACGCGACTTCAGCCGTCCATCAAGCGCTTCATGGGTTCTTCACACAGCAGCTTCGCAGAGAAGATATCAACGACCGGATGGTCTGAAAGAGGTTTTAGCTTTGAAGCGTTTTCTTTTTTTTCTGTCGAAATATGCCTTCAATGAACAAGCAGGTAACGAAAATGGTGTAATTACGAGACAACTGAAGGCGCGATTCTGTCAAATTGATTTAAGGAAGGAAGCTTACTGTATGTCCTCCCACCATTATGGACATGGACATTATCACCTGCCAGACTTGTAGACAAGACCGAGCAAAAGGGTGTTTTTCGAAATTAAATCTAGGCTGTTTATAATATCGATGGGTTAAAGAGTTTTCCTTTGTGCTCGCTTTAATGAACCGTTTGTCGATGTACTGTATTTAAATGTAAGTGTTTGATGCGATTCGACTGTTTTTTTTTTCTTTCTATGTGCTGTACGTTCAGTCACAGAAAATGAGCGCTGTTCAGGCTGAATAGGGAAATCACGTTAATCAAACCCGTCCTAACTGTTGAATTAACCAGATTTCCGTATGCGTGTTGCCATGTTAATAATCTTTCCTATTTGCCTGTAAGCGCACCGCTGAGGGCGCAGCTGACCATGACTTCATTTCACATTCTCTTCTGTTCCTCAAGCTGCAGCTCGCACTGTGGCTTACATATCTGGAAATGACAGCGGTATCTACAGATGTTTTGTCCATGCAGATTTTTATACTGGTTGGACCCTCTTCTGATCTGCTCTGCGTTTTGAGCCTCTTTACAATGCTGCCTTGTAGACTCAGAATCAAGCAGCATTGTACAGGGCTATGAGAGCACAGAGCCCTAACACACCACCATCTTTAACAGTTATCCTGTACTGATTACCCTTTATCAGCAGGCCTGCTATACGTCAAGACCTGACTTGGACTTTCTGTGGTTATCACATAGGGCATGGAACCCTTGAGGAATAACAGCTGGAGCGCTTGTTTTTTTTTTTTGGGGGGGGGGGGTTGTGTCATTGTGTCAGTGAATACAATAGAATACCATACAATAGATCGTTCTATGACACTTTGAGCTGTATTACATGTGGCTGTTTCTTCATTTCTGTACATACTATTTGAATGAGGGAAGCACTTGGGCATTTTTGTATTATGTTGTTACCTGTGATCTATTGAGTATCAACCTGTAGTTCTGCAAGCCGTGTTGCTACACAATGCAAAACCAGTACTTGTTGTATTAATGTGCTGATTTGTCTTAGATGGTAATCAAATATGAAAATCTGCCAAATCCATACTGATTCTGACCCAGCATTCTGCTCAGATTTGTATATCCTTAATTTGAATGGTGCGGTTAAAGTGCATAATGTTTTCTCTGTCATTTAAGGCTTCTAGGATTAGCGTTGACTAAAATTTACAGGAATTATAGCTTTTCTATATAACTGTGAAATCAAGGACCCATGTAAACGGATTAGGATCAAAAAAGGTCTTTCCTTCGTCTTTCTGAAGCCAGATCACACCATGTGTCACGTTGACCCAGATCCAGTTCCCTAGGCTCGAAGGAACTCTGAAACTTGGAAGCGGACAGGTTGAAACCTGGCACAGAACCTAGTGGGGAATGTAACCCAAAGAGCGGAAAGGAGATAACTATGACCCCACCAGAGGTGGTAAACAAACTACGGTGGCTCAGTTGGTAGAATACTTGTTCCCAATGCTTAGCCTTCCAGTCACAGGATTGAACCCTTTCATCTGTCTTTCCTCTGCCTCACCAGCAGCAGTTGAATCTCTATACGTGTCCTCTGAGTCCAGATCCGTAGATCAAGCAGACCAAAGGTGCTCCTGCACGACACAACGACTGCTGAAATGTAAGATTTTTAAAATGAACATTAACATTTGTGTTAGGCACAGGTTAGTGCTAGTACTTAAGTTGTAAAGTAAGTTGTTTTGATCACCTGTGCAAAAGCAAATCAAAAATCGACATCTCTCGTTTGAACTCTTACAAATTCCACATTTGATTGGGTCACAGTGGGCATTACTAGAATTTACTTTAGCATTCAAATCCCACCTCTGCCAAGCTGCCTTTGTTTGGTCCTTGAGCAAGACCTGTAATCCGCAGTTGCTTGAGTTATCAGACTGTATCAATTGTAAGTTGCTCTCTATAAGGGCATTTCCTAAGTGATCTAAATGCATTAGAAAGCGCTTCCTTAGGTGATTCCTCTTTCTCAAGGGCTGGTCTGAAACCTTTTTCACTTCTTGTTTTTGGCATTAGTTTCAATAAATGCACAGTGGATTCTCATGCCCCATATTTCAGCCGCCTTCTGATTACTTCAAGCTTATTTACTTACATTGTACCTAAATGTTGATTTATGATGCACCTAATGACTTTTTGTATCTGTTGAGCTTATAACATCAAAGCAGACAGTCTAATCATATACACTCTTATACTCTTTGTCAAATTCCTGGTCGAATGACATGGTTTTCTGTTTTTGGAAAGATGAAAAATGATTAAAATGGCATTTTAATGAACCAATAGATTAAGCTCTGAAACACTACTGTAACATTTGGAATGCTGCCCAACATTTCATGCTGTTTCTGTTGTTTAAATTTATGCAATAAAGTGCACAAGAACATGTTGTTGTTGTTAGAGCCCTCGGGTGGCGCAGTGTCATATAGTCAAGCCTGGGATGACAGGCACAGACCTCATTTGATATCTGGTATGACACGTCCGATTTCATTGGTTGTCTCTTTACCTGCTCCATGCATAAGAGCTAGAGACACACACATTGGTGATTTTGAAGCAAAACTGTGACCCTCGCCAGGAGAAACGCATGGAACCTGACGTGATGTGAGATATTTAAACAGGCAAATCACATCTGGTGGACTCCAGGTTTTTTTAAATTGGGCATCCCTGGTCTTTACATTTATAGTTTATAATTACTTTACATTTTATTTAGCCTGATGCAAAACAAAATCATCTTCAGGGCTCATGTTGTAACAGCAAGCCCACTCCTACAGAGACCTGGGTTTACTTCCCGGGAGTGCCTTCTGGTGGGGTTGGGCATTGCACAGGCATGATTGGCTGAGGGAGAAGAGACAAGGAGACATCCCCAGATACTGCAACTGTGTGGCCTTTGCTGAGACTTGTGATGGACTGACTGACTTCCCATGCAGAGCACATTTCTTCTTGTGCCCAAGGAATTCTGGCCTAGGCTTTAGTCCCAACACGGCCCTGACCAGGATAAGCAGGGTTAAAGCAGGAAAAAGTAATGATTCTATACATGTTACCTGTACATTTGCATAGTCCAATCTATGCTGTAATATTAAAGTACTTCTGAAAATAGTTGAAATATCCAAAACTCTTGAAGCCCTTGGATTGATGCATTAGGTAGTTTCTCCTTACACAGCGTGATGTGTCATAAAAATGTAAACACATTTAAAAAAAATCCATTGCTGACCCATAAATAGGCTAACGGATCTGAGTTTTTGCCGCACTGCAAACCGTAGCATGTTTTAAAATTAGCTTAGGTTTATTATACTGTTCACATGAGCTCAGTCTCTTGGATAGGTAAAATACATTACCTTGGTTTCTGTTCTGCCAAGATCTGCTTACCGAAAGTGTGAGCTGTATCTCTGATTTCCTAGCAGTGGTTTCATTACTCACTTACAGCACTGTAATGTAATAGGACACACAGGAAAACTACCCACTTAAAAATGACTGTTGAAAGTAACCTGATCTACATATCACCAAAGACGCATTGTAACGAAAAATAAAGTCTGACAAGCTTCAAAAGGGGATTTTTCTAAAGAAAATTTATTAACCCAGATTTTCTGGTTCAGTCTGTTGCGTGGCAAACAAGGTGAGAAGACTGGTAGAGGGAGAAGTGGACACGTGAAGGCACTTGTGGAAACCCTTAGTTAGGCGCAGAGCAGCTGGGGCATGGTTGGAGGCCGTTCTCGTTACATGCGGTGCATTTAAGGGCTTTAAACGAGTCTGTGAAGCAGTTTCTGAACACAGACATCTTGCTGCCATGGCACATAGAGCAGGGAACAAACGCAAAGCCGCCACAAGTTTGGCATGTGTGGGGATGCTGAACCCTCTGTGGAGCAGAACACAAACACGAGGAAAACATCAAGAACTAGACTGAGCATGAGTCATTTATATGATCTGTCCCTAGGAATGGAGCATGCTAGTGCTGATGTCTTTATGGGAGAATGATTCAGGTCAGAGTGTGATAATTCATTTTTGCCTTTCTCAGTCTGAGCCACATCAGTATATGACTCATGACTGTTGAATGGAGGTGTGTATGAGCGAGCTTGCTGAATCAATACGGGCATTATCCATTATTCATATGACATTTTTCAATGCTTATTCATAATTCAGGACAGTTTACTGACGAACTCGTAGCTAATATTGCCATATCACAAACATTTACACTCTCAAATGTGCTTTATGAATGAACCTTTATAGAATCTAAACTTTCTCGTCCTCATCCCGAAATGACATTCAGCTTCTGAAACAGCTCTGTGCTTGGATTACTCTTTGCTCCATTTATTGAATAGGTCATATTGAGTGTAAATTGAATGCTAATTTTAATGTAAATCTGTTACTTTGAGGGTCACAAACATCTTGCACTCATAAAGACGTAATGTTTTAGAAATGCTTCACATGTATCCATCCATCCATTATCTTCCACTTAATCCACACGGGGTTGCGGGCCAGTCGGTGCCCACCCGGCAACTCTGGACACAAGGGCAGGAACAACCCAAGACGGGGCGCCAATCCATCGTAGGTCACACACACACAGTCATGCACACAGTTACATGCTAAGGACCACTTTTAGAGACACCAATTAACCTAATACGCATGTCTTTGGACTGTGGGAGTAAACCCATGCAGACACAGGGAGGACAGGCAGACTCCACACAGAAAGGCCACTCCACCCTGTAATTGAACCCAGGACCTTCTTGCTATGAGGCAGCGGTGCTTCACATTTATGTTCTACTGTAATTTCAGTATGAGTCCATATATTGTTTCTGTATTAAGGCATGCCAGAGACATGCTCGCTTTATGCATATTCACGCTGATCCATGATGTATTACGTACGTTTATGAATAAATGATTACTCACTCATGAAATACAGCACGAATTAATGCTGTTTCATATACCCTTATAATACTCCTAGCCATTAGTATAATTCTAAAATGTAACACCTCTTTAGTTAAAACTATGGATAGATATCATGTGGGGGTGTGTGTAGGTGGAATGTGAAAACCAATGCTTTTTTGAATGCTTTTGCCAAAAGCAATTGTTTGTAAATCTCTGTGGTTTCTTACTTTCCAGATGAGGGAATTTGTAACCTATATATATATAGTAATAACAATAATAATAGTAATAAAAATATAAATATGTATATATAT
>JAUZST010089622.1:0-19617 GCA_034779995.1 Parotocinclus haroldoi
TATATGTATATATATATATATTACTGTGGGAAATAAAATATAACTGCTTTATTAAAGCTTAAAGTTTTTCTTTCTGATAAACTAAAAGAGCATAAGGATTTGCTTTAGGTTAATGAGGTTAAGCTTAGATATAGAGTTAATTAAGTTAAATATCTATAGTAATACATGAAAAAGCGAAAATCACCACAATGATAAAAACTTCTGAGTTTGTATTTGCATGTGCTGAGGTCATAGGTGGTTTGAATTATTGCAGAGTGATGCCTGAATTGGTCCGATCTTTCTTTCTTGCCCTCATTTTCTTTTTGTGTTTGGATTTCACCCAGTAAAACATGAGATCTCTGCTATGCAATTGCTGAGACAAGAGAGAGAGACCTTGGGACAGTTCTTTGGCAGTAGAGGATGTTTGGTGTCAGGAGGGTTAGCACAGGGCGAATAACTCAACTTCAGTTCATATGTATGATTATGGATAAAATGTCATGTGACTGTGTTCAGAACACATCACAACACCAAGATGACAGAAGTCAACTCTCAACTGTGATTAAAGAACAAATCCACCAACCTGCAGTTAATACAAGAAATAAACTTGCATTTAGTAAAAACATCCATTAATTGCACAAATGAATCTGTAGTGAAAAACTTTTATAACTTCATGAACAAATTGATGTTTGTTGATATGAATGATAAAATGTTGATGAATTTATCAAATGTACACACGTGATTTTTTTTAAGAATTGAACTTGGCAGCACAGTGGGTAGCACTATTGCCTCACAGCAAGACGGTCCCGGGTTCAGTCCTAGGGTAGAGCGGCCTGGGTCCTTTCTGTGTGAAGTCTGAAAGTCCTCCCCATGTCTGCGTAGGTTTACTCTGGGTACTCCGGTTTCATCCCACAGTCCAAAGACATGCGTGTTAGGTTAATTGGTGTCTCTAAGTGTTTGACTTGTGTGTGTGTGTGTGTGTGTGTGTGTGTGCCCTCCAATGGATTGGTGCCTTATCTATGGTTGGTCCTGCTCTTGCACCCAGAGTGACCCCATGTGGATTAAGCAGAAGATAATGAATTAATTAATTAACTTGAACAACCTTTAGTACCATATAGTCATGTAGGCTTGGGTTCCACCTGCAAGTTGTCAGGCTGGACTGGAGTTTATTGTGTATACACAATCGGTATTAATAGGATTTATTACATGTTTTTACAGAAAATGAAACTGGAAGGGTTACTGCATCTAAATGAAAGGATTACTGCCGGATTTCTAAATGATTTAGCCTCTATTTGACAGGTGATGAGTTTAGACAATTAAGGAATTCAGCATGAATAATACATAGCAAAGTTGTGCAAAAACATTTGCATTTGGAATGATCACAATTGGAATTAATTATTAGACAATTAGACGTTTACTGAACGTTCAACTTCTCCTTTAAAGTGTTTTTTTTTGTTAGTTTTCTTAGTTTCAGTTAAAGAAAGTAAAGTGTGCCATGCATCAGACATAGTGGTTTGTTTAGACATCTAATTTGCGGTTATCTTGCATTAAAACTTGGTGATTTGGAAGGGTTACAACACTTTCACCTTGATTTTTCACTTCATAAAAAAATTAGGAATACCTCAAACAAATTAAATTACATTCTTTAAATTGGTGCCATATTTGTACAAATCCAGTAAATGAAAACAAATATGGAATCGCTCAGTGCTGAAGAAAAAAAATATGGAATCAGCAAAAAACAAATCATAATTATTAATTAATTGCTCATCCACATGCTTTTCTGATGGACTGGAAATTATTTGAGGCATGAACCTGTACATCAAGCTGAAGCTGATTCCAACTTTAATAAACATTAGTTGATTGTGATCTGAACTGTTGGCTGGCCTTGCCATTGAAATAGTGTGACTTTTCTAAAAAAACTTACACTAACACTTGTTTCTCTAAGGCAAGATGCCTTATCGCCTTGAAAAACGACTTTGTCCTACCCCAAACGCTGACAAAAAATATAAAAATTAACAAACATAATGCACCAAACGTTATATATCTGTGAAAACAGTGATGACATATTTAAACGATTACATTAGAGTGAATGTTTATTGGGAAAAACTGCACAATAAAAAAGAGGCTCTAGTATCCTGTTAGGCCGCCTCTGCCATGGATACAAGATTGCATAAATAAAAAATACGGTGAAATAGTTTTCCTATTGTATCGTATCGTATCGTTTTTCCTACAGATGTTGTAGCTGGGCCTGTAGATCCTGCACACTTACAGTTTGCCAAAGCTCTCGCTCTAGTTGGTCCCATAAATGCTTGATTGATGATAAACCTGGTGGAAGTGCTGCAATCTGTCAGAGACATTCATGGGAAATCCTTGCTGTGTGTGGGTGAGCATTATCTGGCTGAAAAATGCAAACTGGAAACTCTGCCATGAGAGACAACATGTGGCCGCAGGATGTCCTGCACATTTCGCTGAGCTGTCCCTTATATCAGGAGACTGACTGTCATATGCGATGGATACCCAGATCATCAGACCAGCAGTTGGGGCAGGGTGTTGCTCCATATCTAAGACAGAATTAAAGTGCCTCTAGTCACCTCAAGTCCTTCATTAGTCATAATACATAAATCAAAGTTACTCCACAATTCCTGCTCTGAAAGCTCAGTTCACTTTAACGATTTCTCCAAACAAAAAAAACACCTTATTAATTTGAGCAGCTCCCTATAATTTAAGCAGCTCCCTATAATCATAACTGGTTTATTAGGTGCTGGTTCAGACAGGTCAGCCTGCTGGTCTCTTGTCTGCAGAACCCTAATTTACAGTTTAGAAAAAAACTATGTTTTGTAAGAAGCCTGTTGAATTCAAGGTATTGTACTTGCAAGGAATGTGGAAGCTTAATGCACCTTGTGTTTTCTAAATTTTCATTGATTAAATGCAGCTTCTGGGCCTTTTGCTGAAATGTATTAGCAGCTAGAACTAGTTTGGTTTCTTTGCGAGTGGCAGATAAGCTGGTTCAGTGAGAATAATGAGGTGTTGGGATCAGGTGATTAAGAGGTCAGCTTGTTCATAATGTTCTCTGCATCTGGTGATAAAGTACAAATACTGTAGCTCCTGCCAGCCTGATACTACTGAACATAGCATTACAGAGCTTACAGAGCTTTTCCTAGGTTTAGTTCAATTCAAACAATTCGAATTGCAACTTCTACATTCTATTCCTGTTTCTACATGCTATTTTAATCAGGTTAGCTTGTTTTCCGATCAGCAACTAATTTACTTGGTGCTGATATTACTGTTAATGTTGATTTACTCACTTGAAATTCACTAAAATAATTCATTTACTGATACTAAGCATCTTTTTTGGATTTCATATAAAATAAGCACTAGGAACAGTTACATCTCCAAGCCTTAATCATTACCCTGTACAGCCTGCTTGTGAAAATTCTTACGACTGTTCTATTAGACTGTGTTTAGTTCCCCTTTTAACACAAACTTCATCCCCAAACATATGCAACAGAGGCTGTAGGAAATCTGCTGAAATAATCACATGATGTAAATCAAGCAGTAATCATTATACATTAAAAATAACACAGACAGATAAGGATTAGCCAGTCATCCGCCAGCTGACAGAAACAGCAGGACCTGGGGACCTGTATTTGAACCTTGAGCTGGGTTTGCTATGTGAAGGTTGTGGTGTGTTTATGGGGCACTGCATTCGGCTGTGTCAATGTCACACCTAGGGAGCTCTTTCACTTGCTCCTAATAAATTCCAGGATAGGCTCTGAACCTAGAACCTCCCCAACCCCCGGCCCTGACCAGGAAAAGAAGGGTCAAAACAGGAAATCATCGTTCCTTATTACCACTCCTGTATATTTAAATATCATATTTAAAAACATACTGTGCTAAAAAAAATGTGCAAAAGTCTGAGACCAGCAATTGTTTTAGCAATTGAATAATGATAAATATAATTATTTCTAAGTGTCTTTATTACAGGGAGAAAAGACTAAGGTATGTTAAAGTGCACAAAAATGTAATTGAAGATCAGTTGAAAAGATGATCATGGAGAGATGAAACCGAGTTTGAAATTGTGGGACAGATCAGATGTTATATATGGTCATTACACTATTGGTAGCACTGCTGACTCACAGCAAGAAGGTCCCGGGTTCAATCCCAGGGTGGAGTGGCCTGGGTCCTTTCTGTGTGGAGTTTGCATGTCCTTCCCGTGTCTGCATGGGTTTACTCCGGGCACTCCGGTATCCTCCTATAGTCCAAAGACATGCAAGTTAGGTTAATTGGTGTCTCTAAATTGCCATTGACTTGTTTGTGTCACATTGGTATTCCCTCGTCACGTCTTGGTGGGTATGAGTGGACCCCACATCGAGCGGGACTTGAACCGCGAGGAAAGAAGACGAAGAAGAAGATACTGCAATAATCTAATTGTGTCCTAATACTTTTGCACAGTACTATATATATTCCAAAATGCTAATTATGTTGCTGCATCTAATCTTCAGTGCAGCCCAAAGTTAAAGTTTACAGTTTTCTTTTCTTTAGTAGTAGCTTTTTTAATCATCTTTAAGATTTGAGTCAATGGTGTATACACTGGTTGTGTCAGTATTTCTGACATTTAACATCTGCTTACATTTGTTGTTTGTTTACTTTCTTTGAACTGTCAAATAATGCGTCAGATAACTGACGTGTTGAAAAATTGATTTAGCATCCAAATGTGCGTCCTGGTGTGTATCATCATGACATTTTTTAACATCTTTTTTTCAATCGTTTTTTAATGTGGAAGATTTGGTTTTAAGTGTAAATGAATTCAGTTGTTTGTTTAGGCCTTGTCAAAGAGAAAGCCATTCATGAATGCAACATGAACCCATCTCTCTGTTCCTGGATGAATACTAAGCTTATATGGATAATTTTGCTACACTGTGGTCTTATATATTTGAGCATCAATTTCTTCTGCTTGAAATAGATGAACATTTTAAAAGTTAAGTCTACTTAAGTTTCATCCCGTGAGTCAGGTACGGTATTTCTATTACCAGAGCAATTGTCCTATCCGATCTTTTGTCTCTGATATTGTCCGTCACCCTTCATGACCTATGAATGATGCTAATGTGGCTGCTTTATGATCTGGCAGGATGGACATTAAATTAGCTTCCCTCTGTAAGATAATCTACTTCTACTAATGGACTGGATTGATAGGCTCAAGAATAGGAGCTGTGACTGAGTCTAGTAAAGTTAAACACACTGAAACATAAGCATTTTCAGTTGATTTGATTGTTTGAAAGGTTGTGCCTACCAGAACATTAAGAACCAGCATTATTACTGATTGATTCTTTAATTCCTACAGCATACTCTACATTACTCAGTGTCCATAAATGTGTTCAGCAGCTGTTTTGTGTAATGCTGGACTTGCTAAATCCCTTCAGAGAAACAATCAACCAGGTCTATTGAAACAACTACAAAAGAAGCCAAGTCTCTTAAACTGAGCAGACCTGTCAGCCTGAAATGATGCTATCAGGTTTTACATGCATGCACAGACTGAGAAAACCAAATAAATACAAAGTAGCAATATAGCTCATATTAGCTCATGTGCTGAGAAATCTGACTACTGAAATAAAATTTGGCTCTGTTGATCATTTTTTAAAAATC
This sequence comes from Parotocinclus haroldoi, assembly GCA_034779995.1. Lineage (NCBI taxonomy): Eukaryota > Metazoa > Chordata > Actinopteri > Siluriformes > Loricariidae > Parotocinclus > Parotocinclus haroldoi. The sequence continues at coordinate 5,620 of JAUZST010089622.1, forward strand.
TGATTTAAAGCTGTTTACAATGACATAACAGCTAAGCAACCCAAGGAGGATGGGTCCCTTTTTGAGTATTTTTGCTCCAAAGTTTCCTTCCTTCTATATTCAGGAAGTTTTTCTTTGCCACTGTTGCCCTGGGCTTGCTCAATTTGAGATTGGCCTTTTCAGATAATAAAATATTGTAAAGGGCAACACAGGGGCTCGGTGGGTAGCACCGAAGGTCCTGGGTTTAATCCCAGGGTGGAGCGGCCTGGGTCCTTTCTGTGTGGAGTCTGCATGTCCTCCCCGTTTTGACTTGTGTGTGCAAACACACCAGCCATGTTACTGGAAAAAGCTGCACGCCAGACCCAAACCCGGATAAATGGGGAGGGGTGGAGAAAGCAATGGCAAACTACTGCACTATCCTGCCGAAATACTTCATTGATCACATCGTTGAAAGACTTGATGAACCGTCAAGTGACCGAGAGTCGGCCGCGACTGTACGGTTAATCCAATCCTAAAAGCTGCTTTCAGACAATGCACCATTTGACTTGCCATGACCATGAAATACCATGAAATACAATCATGGTCAGAGTATTAAGTGCATGTAAACATCCTAGCATTTCACTGTGAGATACTACAGGGATAATAGTAGGACAACATATAGCACTCAATAAGTCCTGGGATAAGGTCCAGACCATACTAACTGGGGCAACTGAAAAAAATAACAGCTGGTTCGAAGAAGAGTAAAATTGTTATCAAAACTTGTTGCTATTCAGGAAATCATAAAGAATAGTCATGCCCTTGAAAATATCAACACTTATGATGTGTGTGTGTGTGTGTGTGTGTGTGTGTGTGTGTGTGTGTGTGTGTGTGAGAGTGTGTGAGAGAGAGAGTGTGTTTGTGTGTGTGTTAGCTGTTTATGCCTGTTCTCATTCTCACCAAGCAGAGTAAATAAACAGAAGTGGAATTTCTCACCCCTCACCCCACCCCTACCCCCATGTAAAGCGTCTTTTCCTCTCTTATTGCTTTGTTTCTCATTAATTTCTTCAATTACACCTCTGTGTTTCACAACAAATGTATTGGCATCTGTCACCTCCGTCACATGTTGTGTGTTAGCTGCTTTCACACATCTGAGCGGAAAGCGTACCGGATACAGAGCTCGGTGGTGGATGGGGATGTGGTTCATAAATATTGTTTGCTGCTATTTTTTCTGCAGGTCCTTGCTTTCCTTGATTGTTTTTTACAGTCGAATTGGGAATATTGATTTACTTTGTGCTACTACAATAATTGCGTACAAGCGGTGACGGGAAAGCCGTGCGCCTGCGTCCCATCAGCTGTGACGCAGTAATTAGATGTAGTAGATTAGCCGCAGATTCAGATGGAAAGATTAGCATTTAAAGAGGAAAAGTTGGAGAGTCAGAATGGAGACTAATAGAGAAGTTAATCATGGAGGAACTTACTTCATTGTCCTGATTATAGTGCTGGTTGAGTATGACATTACCTGCTTAATTGCCATTTTAAGCGATTATTAAACTCAGCCATGCGTTTTCAGAAATTGATACATTCTTCACTTCTACGGTAAATATTCCATCTGTTTTACTTCTAAAACAGGTCATGGGTTGAACCCCATGCCTTCTATCTCATTGCTTTGTGACAGTGAAAAGGACCTTGTCCTCAATTTCCAGGTCTCTCATGTGTTGAAATGCAATTTTGACCCTACAGGCCTCTCTCTTATATATTTCCTTGATTTTCCACCATTGCATGGATCAGAGAGGAAGCACTTTAATTGCCATATGTTTTTTTTCTAAGGCAGAAGATTCGCACTTCCTGCCGAATGATATAAAGGCAGAGGCTCAGAGGATTCAGAGGAAGTGACCACACACCGTTCTTTGAAATGACCATTGTCTTTCTTGGAAATCAACCAACATCAAAAGCTCACTTTTGTATTTTCATGAAAGTCCCTTTATTTTACATGGGGAGACTAAATCATTTACACTAGCCATTTCCTGTCAGAGACTTACCGTCTTAAACTGTTTGGACTACAATTCAACTTTCCACATAAACAAAAATGAAAACAATATCACAGTGCTTAATTTGTAGATGATGATATGGCATAGCTTAGACCTTGTTAGCACCGGGTTGAACCTGTTTTGCTTTCATAACTGCCTTAATTCTTTGTTGCATAGATTAGGCAAGCTGCTGGAAACATTGCTCAAAGATTTGGGTCCATATTGACAAGATAATGTGGCATAATTACTGCAGGTTTGTCTGCTGCACATCCATTATGAGAATCTCCCGGTTCCACCACGTCCCGCAGATGCTCTATTGGATTGATACTTGGTGAATGTGGAGGTCATTTTAATACAGAACTCACTGTTATCTTCAAGAAATTAGTCTGAGATTATTAGAGATTTGTGACATGGCCTGTTATTCTGCCGTTAGCCATCAGAAGATGGTACACTGTGGTCAAAAGGGATACACGGGGTCAGCAGGGTTTTTCCAGTACTCTGTAGTCCAATATTGGTGAGCCTGTGGTAATATACCCCACCTGATGCAGATAAACACAAACCTGACAACTAGCTTAAATTAAAAACAGTAGTGACACATGTCTACAGGTAGATCTCTTTAATTTGTAGTCTTGTAAAATTAGCTCCAGTGAAAGCTAAATATCATGAAGGGGGTGCTGTCAGAAAGCTGACCTTCTTTGTGCCTACTGCAGCTGTCCTGAAAGGCACAGCAAATCCCTATTTTACTATCCACTATCACAAGAATAGGTAAACACTTCAAAACAATCAGGAATGCCCAAAGCTTTTTCAAGGAGACATGACCACCTGCTGAAAGTTTTCAAAGACTGGAAAAAGTTTTCGAAATATTTTCGAAAAACAAAACCAGTGGGACTGTGATGGCCTGGTAGTTAAGGTATTGAACTATGAAAATCAAGGGTTTGAAACCCACCTGTGCCACAGCTGGGTCCCTGAGCAAGGCCCTTAACCCACAATTGATTGGATTGTAAGACATAACGACACGAATGTAAATGTGAAACCTTAGAAAACAAGACTAAAGTTGCCCAAGTTTTGTGTTTGGAAGGTCTGTTGAAAAGCCACTGGAAACCATAGGAGCCACGGAAAAACATCAAGGGCAGAATGAAGTTACTGGTAGAATATGAAGTTACTGGTAGAATATGAAAAGTTTGATTCAGAGAGGTGTAGCAGAGTTGTGTGAACTGATAAATCATGGTTTGATTTGCATGGTGATGTTTCAGAGAGGTGTTTTTGAAGATCTGGTGAGAAATAAACAGTGAATGCATCTCTATCAGTATTAAGTATAGAGGTAGAGGTATCATGGTCTTTTTAGCTGCTGATAATGATGAGCACTTCACAATGAAAAGTCAATGAATGCTTTGGAGTACTGTAAAACATTTTTTAACTACTCATCAAATGATTGAAATCACAGAGTGCAACAACCTCCCTAACCCTAACCCTAACCATTTCTATAAAAAGCGGTACACAGGCTTACCCACAAGACATTTAAGGAAATCAAAGTATCCTATACTAAGTTACTATAATATGCTATACATTTGTTTTTGTTGTGCACGTCATTAAAAGCTTATTTCTTTTCAAATTGGGGTTTGGCCCTTTTTTCTTTCTTTTTTTCACCTGGAGCGTAGTATACTATATAGGGATAAGTTGCTAGTTCTGTTCTAGCTCTGACACATATTGTGCATCACTTAAGCATTAACATCATGTTTGCATTATAAATATGTGTTAATGTCCTATTTAAGCTTGCTCTTTAAAAGTTCCTTTTAAATCAGCATAATATAAATCAAGCATTTGCAAACTTTTGTACAGCACAATCACACAATTGACTGATTCACAATGAGTGCATTTACACGAACTCAACAATCTGATCATACTCATGTTTGCAGTTATCTGATTATTTAAGGGGTATGTATGCAGCACACTTTGATCTAAAAATCACATTAATAAATCCAACAAAAGAGCTGGACTTTATTTCAGTAATCAGATTTCTCATAGCTTGTATAGCTCATATCTCATAGGTACATTCATTCAAGCATAACTGCCATGGTTGCCAGGTCCATTTATTCTAAAAGATTTACCTTATTTCGGCTTTTTTTTCCGTTGACCTGTTGACTTTATTTCTTGTCGGATCTGGCAACTCTGGAATTAAAAGCTTCACAAATTTAAAAGCTGTGAAACAGCTATTGGATGCTTTGAAACACTGAAACACAGTATATATTTGATACAAATGAAGAATTAAATTGATATATGGTTAATATTAAATTTATATAACTAATATTTGGTTCACTCATCATCTCATCTCTTTAGAAGAGCCGTCTAAACCAAGAGCTCAAGAGCATGTAATTAGTGACAAAATTTGATTTTCTAGTTATTAGATTATTACATGCACATACACAATCAGTGACGCTTCAGTTACAGGTTTGAATACAAGACCTTTACACGAAGAAGTAATGGAACATCGTAGAAACCTGTCGTCTGCTAAAATGAAGTAATTTAATGCTAAAGGAGGACAGAAGTCGAGCAATCGTTAGCATGTCCTCTTCAGCAGGAGAAACTGTATGTTCAGCAGAACTTTTCTCTCTCTGTTCAGGCGGCGTCAGGCTTTAAATGTCTCCTCCACTATTACGACGTTATTCAGTGGCACGTTGCTCCCTGCCACTGACATTTTCTTTGAAGTCGTAAAGGCTGGCACAGTCATAAAAGAGCTGAGGCTGACTATTTCCATCATGCACCATGAATTATAGCTCTTATTTAAGATCTCGATTAAATTGTGTCACTTTTTTCCTGAACTAATCAATTTTCATGATATAAGCCACATAAAGTTGGGAGAAACCTTGCATTCGATCTTGCTGCGAGCCAGCCATAGAATAGTACTTGTGGTACTTTCCTGCTCTACTATTCCCCATACGGAACCACAGGAAAATAAAATCCATGATATGTTTGATTTGGCATCATCTTGCATGGTTACACTCATAATAAAGGACAAAGACAGATTGTGGGGCTGATAGCCCGTAAGCTCCGTTACATTATCTTCAACTGTGCCTAATGTCAAAATAATTCATACTTGTACTTAAACACGTAATTTTTTCACAATTAATTGTTCTCAGTTATGGCATCAAGTTTTCACATTCCAGATTCTTTCTTAGTTCGTGTTTTTGATCAAAGACCTCAGGCCCATCATTAGACCACCATAGCAGTGACCCGGGTTCAAGTAACAAAAGTGCATTCTAGATAGAAAGACCGACTCATAACTTTCTTCCCACAGACAATGGCAGTCATATGATGGCCAACCAGGTACCAGGTGACTGGGGGTTGGATTTGTGCTCCAAACATTTTAGTGCCAAATGACTTGTTTACTATTGCAGAATAATGTCACACACACACACACACACACACACACACATCATATATATATATATATATATATATATATATATATATATATATATTTTAGATACTTTAGATATTTTAGATACTTGATCCTTTTAGTTATTAGGCCAAAATATTTGTTCATTTGCTAAATTACTATTTAAGAATCTTTTGATATTTTAGCTTTATATTGTATTTTATTGGTATTTCTGTGGCAAATTATTAATTTGATATTTAAGATTTAGTTTTTTTTTCACTTGAGAATTATTTTATTGTAGACAGTTTTGTAGTTTTGTTTAGGTCTGGAGGTTTTGTCTGTTTGCTTTTATTATTGGGTTTTCATGCATTTTATTTTGCTAGACAACTTTTTTTCTTGCTTTCTTTCCTGTTTTACCTTCTTTCTTTCTTTTACTGCCTAATTAGTTGTTTTATCTTAGAAAATATGTTAGAATATTTTGTTTTTGTGTGTGTGTTTCTAGTGCGCACGGCTGTGTGTGTGTTTGTGTGTGTGCGCTTGTTTGGGGGGTGGTTAGACAATTTCTTTGAAACTGTTAAATAATAAAACTACTATGAATGACAGTTGAATGCTTTTTGTTCGGCTACCAAGCCAAACAGCCAGAACACCAGTGCATAGATCTTGAATAAGGTTGTACTTTTAATGATATCATACACACACGTGCATTTAATTTCACCAAGAATGCAGTATTAAGGTCCTGAAGTGGAGACTTTAAGCCTGAGATATGAAGCTGCTCTGAAATACATTCCTACATTAATAAGCCAGTTCTGGTAAAAGTTATGATGTCGTCTGATATGATCAACCATGAAGTACATTACAAAGGTAATGTGACCGCCGGAAACTGTTCCTGAGCAGAGTGTATATTTTCATTATCAAAAACACTCAGCCATTTATCTTGAGAAGTCGGAATAATCATTAATGGGCCGAAATTTATGATGCTGGATTCTCCAACTAATGTGAAAGACTCCAGGTGTTACTAATGGCCCTGCGGAAATGTGCCGGGCTTCAGCACGGCGGCTAAATCGAAGGTAATAGTGGCACACTTAATCTGCTCAGATGAAGAGCAATTTAACTGAGACATTGATTGGATTCTGTAAGAAGTGCTTAATGGTGGACTTAAGGAAGCAGAGTTGAAATGGCAATGAATGGGGTGACTTAAAAGTCATCTGTTTGGACTCAGAAGTCTGTGAAAGCTGGTTCTTATCATTCTGTGGCTTTCTAATGGCTTTGTAAAGGGTTCAGGAACTTTCAGGAAGGGAACGAGGGCTTGAAAGTTGATTTGTTGTGGTGTCATTTTATTTTTTTATGTGTACAGTCGTTTTGTAGTTTTGAGTTTTTTACTTCTTTATTGAGAAGCACCACTAAAAAGCTAAAAACCCAACATAGACCAAAGTATCTTTTGTAATGAATCTTTGTTTTGTTTGGGTGTATAGGTTTTTTTAATGTGATTTTATTTTTAGAAGAAAATAAAGCTGTGTACTTTGATATGTGAATGAAGTATTGTGTTTTTGTACATTCCAATTTTTTTAAGAAATACTTATTAATGAATTGTGTAAAAAAAATTTTCACTTTTTTGTTTCCTCGTTTAAACCTTCTTTTTTTCTGATCATGTTGACAGTGTGCTACATAAAAGCCCTTAGAGCAGGGCTTTTATGTCAATATATATATATATTACATATATTACATATTACATATGTTGTTTTTTAAATAAAGGGAAGTTACATATGAACATTTATTAAAAAAATGTAGAATGTAGTCTGGCCTTTAACATGACTTTAAAAGGTATTTCATATATGAATTGTATTTTATAATTTGTAATCCATTTGTAAAATGGTTGTTATATTCATTCACCATCATGATCAAGCTCTGGTTCCTGCTGTACTATTGGTTAATCATCCAGACATTTCTTAGCATGTCAGCTGTAACCCATGGACTAACTCTGTTATAGATGAGGGTGAGGAATATATTGATTTCAGATGCTTGACCATGATGTGCCTGCTGTTCCTTTGTTATTGTGAGTTTGTAAGCGTTTGCATTAATCGATGCAGGTCACGAGAATTACCGCGTTGCTGAAAAGCAGAACAGAATTTATTTGCTATATCATATTGATCAAAGCAGCCCTCACCTACTTTGATTTACGGATCACACCGGGAGGGTGCGCTTCACACTCGACTTCACCCTGCACTTGACCACACCAGTCAGCACCATTTCTAAAGTCAAAGGTTACAGATCAAGTGTGAACATGATTTCGCCTGTTCAGGAAATTGCTGTACACTAAGGTTAATCCGAGAGAAGAATAAGCAGCTTTCACAATGTGCAAATTTGCACAAATTTACTGAATTCAAATGATATAAGAAGCACCAGCATATTTATTCCAAAATAAAATTGACTGCTTTTTAGAATTCGTTGTTTTGGTGAGATGGCACAGGGCCAGTTCGTTAGCTTACCACCACAGTGACTTTGGTGATTATGCTATTGTATTCAATATTTTATTTCCATTTACTATACTCTTATATTCTGTAAATTTATATTCTCTTTTTATTATTCTTTATGTAACATTGTATTGTCTTTATTGCATTGCATTTTAATGTAAAACTTTATTTAAATACTGATATTTATAGAACATTATTATCATTTAATTAGACTCTTGTTAATCTCTTTCAGTCTTTGTCTTCCCAAAGTTTAAAAAATATTTGGGAAGTTTTCCTTGCTCAGTTGGGGCTTTGGATACTTGTGCCTAGATATTTGTAAATGTACTTTTTTGAGACGAGGATCTACTGTAAAAAGCAATATTTAAATACATTTGTCTTTGACTCTATTGATTCTATTTCTTGCCAGGTGAGATGTCATACAGGCATGATTTTCCATACTGCAGGAGGGAATACTGGACGTTCTGCAAAGGTCTGGCACCTATTCTTCTACTCTGTATTCTTGAGATATGTACCATACAATCTTAACCCTTTAAATACCCCCAAATTTGAACAAAAACTTAACTAAATAAAACACTCAGTGGTGCAATGTTTAAATTACAATGCACATGATCTAGTCCAGAAGTATGAAAATATGTAAATTAAACAATCATTTGGTAGCCAGGAATGTATTAATACATCAAAAAGGCACCGTTTAGACTCAAACCTGGATCACCACAGTGCATGTGTTTCCAAAGTCCAAATATATATGTGTGTGTGTGTGTGTGTGTGTAAATTGTAAATAAAAATGTAAATAAACATATAATGTTACCTCCTTTCATAACCCATCATCCTCAAATGAAAATCTGTGGGACAGTTTTGAAAAGCTTGGATTAGATGAAAGAAACACATGGAAGTCTGGATCAAACAGTGCTGTGCTGTACCTGCGCCTCTGTTTGTACCGGGAGAACATGTATACTGCATATTATCCAGATTTGAGCTCTTTGTAGAGGCCGAGTCTGCCAATAACGCCACCCTTATTATACTGCACCCCAGGAACCAAGGTGATTCCACTTCCTCTCTCTCTCTCTAATCCTCAAAGGCGAGCTGGAGACCAAAGGTAATTTTAGATAAAAAACAGAATGCTGTGTACCACCGCACAAATTGTGTGTGTTCATAATGCATGTTTGTGTTCGTTCACACAGAGCAAAAGAAAGGGAATATGCATCATACACATGAGGATTTTCATAATGCTACTGTGGCTGCCTATGACTCGGTGACACTGTGATCTTCCTACTTAAGTGTGTGTGTGTGTGTGTGTGTGTGTGTGTGCGCGCACATGTATATGTGTGAAAGTTGGGACATACACCTGGCTGAATAGCAAATGAAGCCCACCTTTTACAGCGGATCACACCATAATAACTCGTTCTGAAATGTGACACTGAAAAATCATCACCTCATCCCATCTATTCGTGCCATACATGATATGTGCCCCCCCACCCCAGCTATTTGAGCACTCTCATCTTGGTGGAGGCCAGGTCTGGAGGATCTCAGCACTTTAGGCTGCGTTAAAGACCTGGCCGAGCGTGATGCCGGATACCAAAATAAATGGTCCTAGGTCTCACCTGTCGAGAAGAGTGATTTGGCGCATCGGACTGTTGCGACTGCTCCACTGACAGGCGACTATATTGTGTAGAAGTAATAGGGTCAAACAGCTGGATGGGGATTTTTGCGCACAGCGCGGCCAGAAGGCCATGGCCCCTTGCCGCCTGCGTTGAATAGCCCAATGGAGTCGCCGCAACCTGTTTATTACACCGTTTTTCTGCTCCGCTGCAAACCAGTAATGATCGGCCCACCGCTTGATTGACGGCCCTCGTCCCCTCTCTCAGCCCGTACACCGAAACTGGGCGATGGCTCGAGAATTGTACCCACTGACCCATCACCGTGCCCCTACCGAGGGTTCAATTTACCTCCCCTGACAGGAAAATGATAAGTTGCAGCCCCTCGACGGCCCCCGCTTTCAACGCGGAGGAAAACGTGCTACGAGAGCAGCCGGGGTTAAACCTGTGGCCTTTAATTAGCCAAGGAGTTTTACTTCGCTGAACAAGTTCAAGAAGCTAATGATGTTTAGACACATGCTCTACATGTTCAAACAATGCTAATATTTTCAATTAATGCTAAATAAGCACTTTCGCAATTACATTTACAAGTGAGCAATTATGGAGAAATGAAACAACCCGGTGACCAGTTTCACCGACTGCATATGCTGCCTGTTCCCTGACAGTCCGGCTAATTCCATGTGAAAAGGAACATTTAATATGTACCACGCCACAAAACCTCAGGGTTAAAGAAAGATCACACCGCTGTTTCTTACCTTTCCCAGCATTTAGGTTAATGTCAGAACAATATGCCTTGCATTTGGATGAGAGCTCTGCTTTTTCCATAAGCATTATGCTGTAATTAGCCAATACCATTTCACAGTAGATTTTTCAGAGCTCTGAAGAGGTACAGGATGTAGCAGTCCCATGTTTGGCAGAAACTATGAGAAGCTATAATGGTTCATGGGAACTGGGCAGCGAACAGCATGGAAGCACATTGCATTTCCAGATGGATTTCAAATAAAGTGTGTTTAAATGCAAGATGTTTTTAAAATAGACTATGACTTTCTGGAGGGGTTGATAGGCCCTGGCTATAACTCAAGGTACAGAGTCATTAGGAAAATAAATCCCACCGCACCAGAGTTTGTGTTGGACCCTTGTGGCAGAGTTCCAGTGTTTTGTCTCGAGTATTGTTCTCTGCCAGTGTTTCACTATTCAGGCTACCCTCCACTTTCCTGCAAATGAGATTGACAAGTGCAGGTCAGGCTGTTTTATGCTATAAGGAAGTGCTAAAAGATCTTGGAATAGTGAGCTTAATACGTGCTGAACCAGAACAGGCACATATGCTTACACATAAAACTTCATTGAATCAACCAGCTGTTCGAGACATTAGTCAATTACAGAGTCTGGCTATGTAAATGTGACACTAAAACCATAATGTTTTAGATAAACCATGTGGACTCGGTCACCAGATGTCGAAATGAGGTGAAACAGAGACCATGCAGGCCACAGTCAAAGTCTATTATTGAAAATGGCACTTCCAGTGCGTTACTGTACCATACATCGATCTGAGACCTTTTTGTCCTGTTTAGACACATTTCATACATTCTGGGCAGCTCGGCATAGACTGAATGCTTTAAATATTGACTCAGTAATGTGAGATTCTAACTAAAACATTGACTTCAGTATTGTATGGGTGCAGTGCACAACTATGGTCAAATCCCGTCAGGTCTTGGCTGTGCTCAGGCTGCGGAGGGACTTGATGATTGAGCTTAGGCTTGTTCTTGTGGAACAATTTATGGTGCATAGTTACATTTTAAATCCTGAGTTCATAAAAATGTTTAGCGAGTTAGTTTTTAAGCCAGTTGGTATGCAGGGGATCTTTCTACTTCTTTCTACTTGTGGCTTTTTGGGACTTTAGGTATCTGAATGTAAAAACAATTGAAAACTGATTAAAAACTTTATGTTATCATGCAATTAATCAAAGTTAGTGGTGACGTTGCAATGCTAAGGTCTTGCCCTTGCCCTGTTTTCAATCTGTACACAGTCTGGCATGTTCTCCCATTGTTCACATGGGTCCAGTTATTTCTCACCTCCCAAAACATGTGGCTATTCACATAATTTTAGACTGTGATTGTTTATATAAATGGCTCACAGATTCACTACCCTCGAGGCCATATTCTATTTATTCTATTCTGTCTGGGTGAGTTGAAAAATATGCTAAACAACTAAATAAATGTATTTTCCTATGCAGTTACTACTTTGGTGTTCCTCCTGAGGATTTTATATCACTAATTAAAAACAATATTCTGCATCCAACTTCCAACTTTCTCAAATAGAATTTGATCAAACAGTTTTGCAGGAAGGAGGCGTGTCATGAACCAGTGTTTAAATCAAATTATCAATTTTCAATCGGATTGAGATTCAGCCTGCTCACTGGCCAAATAGCCTAGACAGTGGGACTATGGTATTATGGAGCACAAGGGTTCAAATCCTTCCCCTGCCAAGCTGGCTCCCTGAGTAAGGCACTTCATTGACAATTGATTTGATTATAAGACTGTATCAGTTGTAAGTACAAGTCCCTTATAAGGGAGTCTGCAAAAGGTGCTTTTCCAAGGAAAAGCGTTAACACATTTTGCTCTGTGGCAAGAAGAAAAAAAGAACCATTACCAAACCTATTATCTATCAGAGTGAGAATCCAGTTTTATTCTGAAGATTCACAACTGTTGACTCCACTGACTTTAGTTTTTACGTATTTCTTTTTCATTTCTTTTGTTGTTATTTTTTATTTTCAAGGCATATAGTTTTCTATCCTGACTATTTGGTATCCAACTTGGTTTACCCATGTTTCTTTTCATAATTTTCCAATTTTGGATTAACAGCTCATTAAGGTCTGTTAAGACTCTGCAGACTAATATGCTTTTTAAGAATTGATTTAGAAATGTAATTATATGAGTTTATTCATAAAAAACAGTGATTTCATGATTTTGATTTTGTTATTTCAAATGAATTCAAGTGTGGTGACTGTAACTGTTATGCTGATTATAAGATTTGCAATTAAAGCACTTGTATTAAATTAGTAATAGATAAGCAAATAATGTTTAGGGTTGTCCTGTTGTCTGGATGTGCTTTTGGGAACTTTTAGTGCAGCAGAACGATGTGCAGCCTTCTCCACATCTATGGCTCCACACAATCCTATCTCTGAGCTTTACAGGCACTTCTTTTCTCCTCGTGGCTTGGTTTTTGCTCTGTATGCATTGTTACCCACCCCAGAGGTAAAGTGTCATACTAAAGAGTTAAAAGCTGAAAAGTGAAACAGAATTAGTTTGCCCTTTTTACTACCTTTGCAAACGTATACAATTCTGTTTTCACTTTACTCGTTATGGGGTATTGAGTGTGGATTTATGGAGGAAAATAGTTTTTGTTTCTTTTTTATGCACAAGGCCTTAACGTAATAGATGCTGAATAAAGTAAAATACGTTCCAAATGCATAACGATAAATTGCACTTACAGCATCTGACAGTTACCAAAACTGAATTTTCTGCTTCCCAGCATAGCACAGCTTCATGTATAAAATGTAACCCAGTGCTTACCTTGGGTGTAAGAGGATAGAATGAACCTGATCTCTGAGAAACCTTTGTTTATTTGCTGCGTCCCTGATGAGAGCACATATAGCATGTTGGGAAATGAGGCATGGAGTTTAAGGCATGCAGGCCAATGCAATGCAAATGGCTTTAAGGTCGCAGTCTCGGGCTGGATGCTTTTCATAGTAATCCCCTGCAAATATTTCAATGCATCCATCACCACAACAGGTGAATGCTCTCACCCTGTTGCAGAGCGCTGTCACACGCTGCCAAATCCAGGTTGTTTACCTTCTCTGTGTGAGGGTAACATTGTAAAGATAAGTTAGCGTAACCATGTTCTGTGTTCCACCCCTCTCTAATACCTACAAAATAACCCCGTGGGGTATACCATGGCACAAAGTTGTTTTGCGTGTACAAAAGCAAAGCTGTCCCCGAGGGCTCGGCGCAGTGGCGGCGTTTGTCTCTCGCCTCGTGGGACCCACTCCCAATCATCAGGGGTCTCCTGCTCGACAGCCAATCACACACAGGCTATTAGTAAACTACACCTCCCTCTCTTTCCCTCTGTCAGTCTCTCAATCTCTCTCTACTGTCTCGTTCAGTCTCTCTGTCATTCATTCACTTTTTTCTTTTTTTCCATTCATGGAGACACTGACAGGAAAGACCGGGTGGATGTTAAATAATGGATTGCTTTCCTTTTGAGTCTGCATTTAAATGGTTCTATACATTAGAATGCAGCTTTAGCAATAGTAATAGCTTTGGGAAAAATATTATAAAATAAGATTAAAAAACATAAATAACACAGACATATATAATAATAAGAATAATTATTATTATTATTATTATTATTATAAATTATAATTATAATTATAATTATAATAACAGCAATCATTATTTTGTATGTATATATATACATATATATATACTGCTCAAAAAATATCTTAATTTAATATATAATTAAATTATGTTGTATATATATATATATAGTAATATTATATTATTACAATATAG
>JAUZST010089633.1:0-19617 GCA_034779995.1 Parotocinclus haroldoi
TTTACTCCGGGTACTCCGGTTTCCTCCCACAGTCCAAAGACATGCATGTTAGGTTAACTGGTGTCTCTACAATAGCCCTTAGTATGTATGTGTGTGCCCTGTGATGGCTTGGCGCCCTGTCTAGGGTTGTTGCCCTTGCACCCATAGTTGCCAGGTTGTCACCGGCTGCCCGCGACCCCGTGTGGAGTTGTTGAAAAAAAAAAAAAAAAGGTAGAAATTCTATTTTAGAATACGACGTTAAAAAAAACCGTGGTGGGGTTTTTCCGAAGCACTCTGGCAACCCTAACCGTATACTAACACGCGTGCTGTACCAGCTGTGCAGTTGTTATGCTGTAATAATAAATGTAATATGAATGTATATGAAACATATATTTGAGCGAAAATCATTTATAAATATGATATATATATAAATATATATAAGCTGTAAATATGATATGCGGTTCGTGGTTGTAGCTGTAACGTTGCCCTCTGAACCCCTCAGTCTGAACCGTTATTCACGAGCCCGTAAACAACGCAGTATCCTGCATATATGCTTGGAGTGTAACTATAATACCGAATGCAATACTGTGCCTATAATATCGCAAACTTCACAAAGAAATCATATCGTCTCACCGTTTCGAGGGCTCAAGTTCGTTATTTCAGTTCCGTACGATGACATTCAGTGGCGTTCCGAAACACAGGCTGATGTACTTCAGAGATGGGCGGAGCTTAAAGAGTTAGTTCTGCGGCATGATTGGAAATGTAGTTTCTAGACTAAGCGTGACCTACAGGTTTACCACAGTACGTAGGGTTTATATTTTATCGCAACCGTTTATTCGTGCTTGTGAGGAATTCTTCATATAAACAACCCAAAACGTCACTCTATCCGGAGTTGGTTCCAGTAAAGAAAGTGCATAACCACGCGCTATATACCCTATATACATATACTTCTGTCATAATATTTTAACCCACCAGAAAAAAATGTACTGTGAAATATGACGGTAGAACCATGAAGTGGCCTTTATTTTATTACTTACTATCAGAAATCCATAGCAGAAATGTGTACTTTATGGTCAAACTGCAAAAGCTTTCAAGTTTCTATACTCACTGAACAGTACATTTACAATCCAAGCCATTGTGAGTTAAGGGCCTTGCTCAGGGACCCAGCTGTGGGATTTAAACCCTGGACCTTCTGGTCCATAGTCCAGTCCAGGCCATTAACCACTAGACCAACACAGGAGGACAATATAGGAGCATTTGTTTCTCTATATACTTCTTTTAGCCCCCTTTGCTCTGTGCTGTAGTTGTCAGGTCCACCATAGACCACCATAGACCATGTATATGGGTGATGGCTTATTTGGTTTTAAAACTCCTCAGTGTCACTGAAAATAGTCCAACAACCAAAAATATCCATCTGGTCGAACCAGCTCAATACATCATCTTCCAGTGCTGAGATTGAACCACCACCCAAAATACATGATCTATGATGGTCCTGACCAACAATGTAAAAGGGACAAACAAAGTATGTAAAGAAACAAACGAACCACAGTCTGTAGCTTTCAACTGCTCAGTCTTCATGTAGTAAATAAACATCTCAAGAAACTTTACATAGTGAGCCATTTCTAAACCAGTTTTATTCCAGTTCCATCGCTTCATTAGGCCACATAACAGATGCACATTTATTGTTTTCCTACACAAATTTACTGGCGACAAACACGGAAAGCATGGTCACCCAAATCTCTCATAAAGACGAAAAGAAGTGGTATTGAATTAACCAGAAAACCAAAAGCCACGTAAATTCTTCCATGCTGGAATTTCAGTGCTGGCTTTCTGAAATGAACTCGGGGTGGATGATGTAATATCCAGCTTTGTAGGGTTTGACCACCTGAAAACAGCTGTAGCCACCACTGCAAACAAAACGCACAGAACAGCAAAATGTTGTGGCTTGATTTTTTTTCCCAGAATTTAAATCCATCATGCAATATGTACTGTGTATATATATATATATGTATAAACTGTAAAATATGTGCATTCGTTGTATTAGTATTTCTCTAACGTGACCAGGATTAGAATTTATTATACCTTGAAATAGGGGATGATTGAGGGTTTGGGGTGTAATATATCCCTTGAGACTTGAATGGTCTTCCAAAGTGGTTGATGTGTTTGTTAAGTGGAGATCCTGTAGGGTTTACAGACCTACCCAGGACCTTCCTATATGGGTGATAAGAAGTCAGGTCAAAAGCATCGTCTGCACTGTCTCAAAGCAGCTCAACAACTGTTTTAAATGTACCGAAATCAGCTATACATCACCCTTGAAGGTTCCTCAGTGTTCCGTCGTCGTTGGGATTATCTGACTGTTGTTTCGGAAGGCATCCAGCAGGGGGCATTGCAACTCTAGATCTTTCAGCTTTGGATAGAGGTGCAGGGTTCGCGTTTAACTGTGTTTGTGATCTTTTGCCGTCTGCTGATAAAGGATGTAGTGAGCAACATCCAGAAGGCTGATGCTGATGCAGTAAACAGGGTTGAAGAACATGGCACAACGCGCCGGATGTTACAGGCTACATACGTACCTGGGCACTGGCCGAATGCATGTCTCACTGGAGGAAAAAGAGGGGTGCTGTCTGGAGGTCCAATCTTAGGAAAGATCAGCCTGCCTCCTCCATATGCTGTTTGTGGTTTCCTTGGCAGAAGGAAGTCCTGGGTGTTGATGGAGCAAATGGAAGGAGAAACATTTGGTCAACCAAGTTGGCATCCATGAAAATTGCGACCCAGTGTGTCTTTTTACATCAAGCAGTATGTAGATGACTGATCTCAACTCGGGGATTAAACGCTCGGGGTAATTAAGGCTCGATGTGAAGCCTAGTGGGCCTAGTTTGCTTTAACAACCGCAGTCCTAAAAGTTATAACGAATTATAATAAGTAATAAAAATCTGTTTTTTAAACCTACGTTGCAGCCGTAAACAACAGGTCAAATAAATAGGTGTAGCGTGTGTATTTTAGCTGCTTTTAATGGGTTATGTCATGATTTGATGTTTGGTTTCCATATTTTCTATGAATGTTTTCATGAATATTGTTGCTTTATTGTTGGAAATTACTGATTCCTTAACTGGACCCATTGCCTCTTGGTTGTGTGCAGCCAGCAAAGGTATGTTTATGCATGGTTATATTCAATCTGGGTAACGTGGTTGTTAATGCTGGTTCTGTTCTTTTCTTTTCCACCTGTGTCTTAACCTGCATATCTGAAGCATTTTGGTGTCGTTTGCATGCAGTTTTCTTGGGGGGGGAAACCCTTTATATTTACATTACAATGGCATAAAAAGTTCAACAAACTGGTTTACTAAAATAATTGCTGATTGTCAATTGGTGCATACCTGTATTAATTTCTTACTAATTGTCTCTTTGTCAAGCTGCCATGTCTATATTTAGAACCTGTTCCTCATGAACCCGTACACCTTCATGCAACGAATCACCCGATCTTGTGTCGGCAGTATGAAAATCGAGATGTGTAAACAGTTTTAGAACTAAGAATTAAAATCTGCTATACAGTATGTGTACTTAGGAAAAGTGTCTTAAACTAATAATAAATGATCCTTAATACTTGGCTTGACTGACACCACAGCCTTTTACCAGTTTAAATATCAAATATTCGTCCTCCCTAACATTTACACAAATCAAAATAACTCACGAATGTGTGTTTTGTGCGGTGCTGTGGTTACCGGGTGCACATGAGGCTTGTTCCTGCGGTGGCTGGACGTCGGTCTGGCCTGGCTTGGTTTCATATAACCAGGGGATCTGAAATCCTGGGAGTAGGTACTGAGCTGCAGATGAGGACCCATGTCTTCTTCCCAGTGACTACAGTGAGCATCTGAGTGGTCTAGAATCTTGCGACACCACCCCCTGGCTTCAAAAATGCAGCGTGCAGGCTTTGGTCACACTCGGTGGTCACGCTCTGTCCTATTCCTCTATCTGTATTCTTATGTCTCATACAGGTCAGCTTTGGCTTCTTATCAAGCCTTGTAAAATGAGAACAAGGAGTAAACTAGGAAAAACTCAAAGAAGTTGGTCATTAATGCTATGCTTTTTAGAACCTTTCTTCCTGGCCTTAAGATGGTACATGCAAGTTCTGCTCTACAAGCTCCAGCAAGCAAATAAAGTTTGGTTTCTGTGTAGTCAGTCATCCATCAGCACGTTCTAATCTCTTGTGTCTCATTCGTTCAGGCCGTGGGAGGCCAGAGTGTCATGGGGCCACTGCACACCTCTTTGTTAATTATTCAAATCTTCAGAGTGAGTGGAAGCCACTGAGGCTTGGTGACTGGATCTGCGCACTCTGAGTAGACACTTCAGAAATGTAGATAATAAAAAGAGCATTGAATAGTCCTGTGACCTCGCAGTACTGCAAATATAATCATAGATTCGAGTGCACTTCACACACAAGTTGAGTTCTCAAAGCTTGTACAGATGCACCAAACCACCACGTGGTTCCACCAAAGCCTCATTACACCAAGAACATTGTGAACTCCATCGTACGATTATTTGTTGACGTGTTGCCCCAAAGGCATTGTAATTAAGGAAATTCAGTTAAGAAAAACGTGCTAGCTAACCCACTTGGTTATGCTTCTAACTAAAGTTGTAACTAAAGCCTTTCATTAGTTGTGCATCTGTGTTTCAACAGAGGGCTAGAAGTTGGTGAGGAAATGGAAACCTGTGAAAACTGTGTGCACAATATGTCATTGTTCCGATTTTTTAACCCCAATTTGCCTGTTCCATGGAGACCTGGAGAACACATGGAGCAGGCGTAAGGGTGAGATGCCAGTCCATCAGAGATTATTACCGGGATGATCTCCCCTTCCTCAGACAGCCAATTTCTTATGTAAATGACTCCTGATCAGGCTGGGATGAACAACCGGTACTCTTAGCCCTGCTTTCCATAGCTGTATGAAGATGGCTGACAAAAATATGGAGGACAAAAATATTTGTCATTGTTTGAAAGTTTGTGATAAGTAGGTAAGTATGTCTGATTAAGAACATCAAGTACAACATACAGGTGTTTAAATAGTTCTTCCAAGTCTGTACAACATACAGTGAGAAAGCTGTGCCAGGTGGATTCCGCTGAAGTAAACACAGCACCATTAGCTCTTACGACAACTTTATTTATAAAGGATTGTGGTGATGCTGTGGCTAAAAAACTGGACTATTGATCGGTAGCATGGAGGCTGGGCCCTTGTGCAAGACCCTAAACCTTCCCTTCCATGGTCTGGACTATAGCTTGTTAGACTATAACAGTTGTCTCTCTGGATAAAAGTGTTTAATGTAAATGTAAAGGATCCATAGAAGAACAGAATACCGAAGTTAAGTATGGCTGCTTTTTCTAACTTTACAAATGTATTAAATGCTTTATTTCTTGTAGCTCCAGTGGCTTGGTGGGAAAATCGAGCTGTTGTGAATTGCAGTTCTTAAGTGTTCAAATCCCACACCGGGGTGGGGGGGAATCTGATGAGTAGTCCAGAGCCTCAAACACCAAGGCGTCATTGCTGTTTGCTCTTCAGTGTTGCCTTGAGTCTTGCATAGAGATTCCCAAAGTTCTGCAAAGACAGCATCTTCATTTATATACTGTAAGTTCTGTAAGCAATTTGTTGGACGTGGTAGAAATGAGCTGGAATAAAGCAACTTCCACAAGCACTAAATCATTATTGCTAGATGAGTGGGTGCCAAGCATCTCTGAAATGGCCCAATATCAGGCTATTTAGCACCAAAGACTTATCGTACGTCTTGGGATTGAAGGCTATTCTGACTGGTTCAAACCAGTAGGACAACTGATTGCTTTTTATGGCCAGCTGGTTTTGCTCAACGTCTTGAGAGTTAAAAGGAAAAATGTAAAATTACAAGTTACGGTATGTTCAAAATGGTTGCCCATCGAGCGCAAAATAAATAAATTAATATACTATACATAAATTGATCAAATGGTTTTGCTCACATTGTGTTAGGTAGCCTGTTTTGGGCTTTTATTTATTTATTTTTGAAGCAAGTCTTTTCTGTTGAGCTTGTTTCTATAGATCTGGATGCTTATTTCTCTTCCAAGACTAATGTAATACTTCCATTCACAAATAAAATCATTGTTCGCTTTATTTGCTATATTCTCTTTATCTTCTTCGATTGACAGATTTCCCTACTGAAAAAAACCAGACCAGCATGATGGTGACCAGCGCTTGTTGGGTTTTGAACATGTTTTTGCTGGGCATGCTGGTGACCAGCACATGCTGGTCTTTGCTGGTTATTTGATGGTTGTGACCAGTGCATGCTGGTGACTAGCACATTCTGCTTGAACAACAGAACCAGCAAGATCATATTGGGCAACCAGCTTTGCCAGTAAGGTTATGCTGGTCAAGCCAGCAAAACCAGCACCACACCAGCTTAAACCAGCATGGATCTGATGCTGGTCAATGCCTGACTTTTTCAGCAGGGTTGTTTTCCATTACTTTACTCTCTACTTAATATTTACTTTCTACAGTTTAACTTTAACCCTCCCGTTTTTGTGATTTAAATCAAATTCACTCATACCTCCACAGTCTGACTCATTTTTTTACTGTTCTGTAAGAGTTTTAATTTAATTTCGGGATTGTTTAATCACCTCAGTCAAACCGCAACTCAGTACTCGATCTTTTCAAGAGCTTCCTAATTATTATAAGACTTGGCTTGTTTAAAGAGTTATACCTGATGTCCTTAATCATTTTTTTTTAACTTTTCTTTTTTTCTCCTTTTTGATTTTCCTTCACAGACGCTCAAGAGCACCGTTTACCGGCAGCAACGCTCATAACGACTTTACAGTTTAAATGAACGCCACGCGGCCGCGCTTTGGATTTTGGTTAATGTAGTTCAACATGTAGTTCAACACGGCCACCATTTCAGACTGCTCAAACGGACACGTGCTGCTGGCGTTCTTAAATGGCAAATTCTGGATACGTGCCCACTTAGTTGGGTAAGTGATGGTGTTTCTGTTGGGAAACATTTATGTAAATCTTATTGACCACGTACCTAAGCACTTACCTAAGCAATTGTTGCCAAATATACTGCTCACAAAATATGGGATACTTCAGAATGAAATATCTCCTAATTAAATATTTCCGAATTGTTGTGAGCACTGTATTTGTTTATAACATTCTTAACAGTGAAACAAACCTGAACTGCAATGTAGAACGCTCCCAAATAGCCTGCAATACAGCCCCCAAGGAACAGATCGAATGCAGGAGGTTTCACCCTAGAGTAAAGAATTAACAAAAAAAATAATCAGAACACTTTGCATTGTGTTAGATTGCTGGAAGGTATAGCAGGGCCGGGCAACATTGCAGATACGGGTATGTGTAACTTAACGTTACCAGGAACTTCCCAGGAACAAAAATGTACTGTGAAATTTGACAGTAGAACCATGAAGTGGCCAAATTAAAAATATAAATACAGTGGGTAGCACCGCTGCCTCACAGCAAGAAGGTCTCTGGTTCAATCCCGGGGCGAAGCCCGTTTCCTCCCACAGTCATGCGTGTTAGGTTAATTGGTGTCTCTAAAGTGGCCCTTAGTGTGTGACTGTGTGTGTGCGCGCTCTAAGATGGATTTTGTTGCCAGTTGCCAGGTGGGTATCCACAAAGCGTGTGGATTAAGTGGAAGATAATGGAATGGAATGGAAAACACAGTAGAACTGTGGACTTTATTGGTTAAACTGTGAAGCAGTTTACAGTTTTACTATGAAATCTCACAGAACATTTTCCTGGGTTGAAATATCTGGACATTTTCCAAACCCCATATTATGTACAATATCATGTACAATATAGTCATTATACATTTTAGACATTTTTTTACAATGTGGAACCATTGCAACAACACATATTAAAACACATATTAAACTACAGTTGGACAATGTCATGTACATAAAGCTTATTTCTATCATATCGTGTTGAATATCCCTTGCAATTTATGGAATAATGTATTGAAAGCGAAAAAGAAAGGATATATTATCGCGACCATGAGTTTCCATCACTACATTTCCCAGCGCTCATCACTCTCATCACTGATTTCAAAGCGAAAATTCACAATTCAGAGTATGGTTTTAACAATCGATAATGCACGCAATTTGAACAGATGAAATCAAAAGTTTGCCTTATGTGTGCTATTATAGGCCAGCCTTTTAAAAAAGCTAAAAATAGTAGCTGAAAATGATTTAACCTGTGCATCATCATCGGCTGCTTCATTTGATCGAAGAATGTAAGGTCAGGATCCCTAGGAAAAGAACAAAGTCTGTTCATTAATAACTGCATTCGAAAAAAAGACTGTGTAAACAGTTAAAAAAAAATTGTCTTATGTTTAAAACAAACAAAACTTTAAAAGAACACAGTGTACTTTCTTGTATACAATGTAAACAAAAAAAATTAAAAATGTCTCCTGCATTTGAAATAAAATCTTATATATCATATCTTATGGATATGTGTGTATATGAGCGTGACGTATGATTGCACCCGCTGGTGTTCAAAATTCCACCGGACAATGCAAATCGTACCACTTTTCTATCAGGGTGGGAAGTCCCAGTACTGACAAGCCATTCTTGGCCCATTAACGATAATCACTTGGATTGTACAGGACAAGCTTGTGTCAGTTTTGTGTTGATCTGGATGATGTAAACATCTGGACACGTTTGGATGTGCAGCATGTCCTCAGGCTTGTATGTTTAGTCCATGGACCAGTGCTGTTTAGAATCAGGCCATTTATGTTTGGGAGCAGAAAAGCTGCTTAGAGTCCTTATAATCTATAGTCCTTATAATCATTTGGCCCCTAAATCATTATAGTATTAAACCTGGCTGCGTTCTCGTACTTGCGATCCTGATGGAAGGTGTGTCTGTAGACCTGCTGGAGGTAACGTCTGAACTCCTGCTCCAGAGTGTTGAGAAGGAGAGTATGTTCTGGCTCTTTGTCCATCAGCTGAGTGGCCCGTGGGACAGACGTCAGCATGGTCATCAGAGCAGATAAGCGACTGTCCAGTATGTCCTGTAACGCAGGTGGTATATAGAGGTGTACAATGGAAAGAATGAGGCTAGTGTTATTGTAAAAGTCACAGCCAGGCCAGAGACAACATGATAGTGCGGTGTGTTTGACCACCGTGACGCCCGAGTGCATGAAAATTCTGAAAATATCTAACAGATTATGTTAAATAATGTGTTTAATTAATGACATTTAGGCACAAATGGCTGACATAAATGACTATAATGTTCATTACAGTAATTAGTTCTAAAATTTAGCTTTAAACTGGTAAGTAACCAATTCAGCCAGTCGCTTGTCATTGTTATTAAATGTAGTACTGATTTTTCATTATATTTGTATTAAATCACTGCGTGTAACGATTTTATAAATTTATTTTCTTTTACCTTCGTTGCAAACAAAAAAGCCATTTAGCCCCACAAATAATAGAAATATTTAGAAAAAGTTTTATTGTAGCTTCACCGCTTGTAAGATAACCAAGTGTAAACTGTTTTTTTTCTGAACAATAACATTTAAAAAAATGCATGCTTTTCTTGTATAAAAAGCTCATACAAAAATCTGCTGTCCCCTCAAATTAAAAGAAATTTGGAGTTTTAAGTGTGTACATGAGCATGATTGTATGACCGCGGCCTCTGCTGTTCAAAAAAACTGATTCAGGTGGTGGAATAAACAGAACGCATGTGACATCATCAGTCCCCACAATGCACATTGTGACCTTCTGGCATCGCAATGCATCGTTACACATATAAGTAGACATATATTAGGAAATACACATTTACACAACAATGGTGCTTGGTTTCTGGCCTAATTTCGTATTACCTATACATAAATATTGCAGAGATAGTTTAATAAAGGGTGAGTGAAAAGTCACAGGACACCCTGTTATTTCAGAAACACAAGAGAAAATGACCTATCTGAATACCAAAGTAAGTAATGGGTGAGGGGACCTATATTTTAGGCCATGTCCAGAACGTGGCCACCCTTTTGAAAGCCACCGTACTGGACCAAGGGTAAGTTTTTTCCAATGGGAAGGTGGTCATATCAAAGAAGAGCAAAATTGTCTCTGAATTCAATTGCCAGTCAAAGTCAGTCAGTGGTTCAAAAGTTATCAACACAGGAAACCAGCCACAGGTAACTGAATTGACGATTTTGATAGCCGGGGAATACAGCTGCCGTATCATAGCAACAGACCTCAACAACTGACACCCAAAAAGATACATTTCACACAGCACTGTTCCATCCCCCATAGCCAAATTCAGAGAAACCGGGACTGTCAAACCACTTAGCTACCGACCACGGAACCTCAACAATGGTTTTGGCAGCCTCTGTGAAGAGCAAACGCAACATGTCCTGTGACTTTTGTCTGGCCACGTAGCTACTTTAATCTTTTGTTATACAATACATTTACAATGACGTGAATTAATAAAAACTTTTTCATACCAAACTGCCCCGGAAGACCTGGATTTCCTTGGGCGAGCCCTGTGCCACAAAACAGAATTGGTTTTATTAAACAAATGAACAGTTTTGCCCCAAGACAAAAGCATTCAAAGATGCAGTGCTCACGAAAATTAGGGGATATTTCATTCTGAAATACCCTCTCATTTTTATGAGCAGTCTATATGGACCGTTCTACTTAATTGAAAACATTTAGAAATTCAAATTTGACCGTTGTTCATTTTTCTATTACTGAACCGTTTGGAAATTAAACTGTTTGTTCGCACGATAAGACACTCAAGAAACAACCATGTTTTGTCTGCAACTGAGGCCAGATGTTTTATCTGCGCCCTTCCTTTAAGTTTGAAATCTCAGAGGAACCGTTGGTTCCGCAACCTGCTCTCACCTTGTCCGACAGATTGTACATGAACCGTGTCAACGACTCGGCAACAATGACTGCGTTGCGCTTCAGTTTTCGGATGTCCAGTTGTGATCTATATGAAAAACGTCACGCAGATCACCATGGGTAGTTTAGTGCATTCAAGCTCGTTTTTCGTTTGTATTCGTATCGGTCTTTGAAGCTCACGTTGTATCGAGGACGGAGCCCCGACGCTCTGATCTGGGGTCTTCCAGATGCGAAAGCGTGAAAGCTGGGATGTGTCTTTTTCCGTAGTGCTCATGCTCCCATGCTATGGTGGACTCCTGCAGGCTGATCTTCTTGTGCACGGTTCTGAACCTCACCCATCGAAACCTGGAGGCGATCACCTGCCGTGAAATCGACATTGGAAGTCCGTTAAGCGCTGTAAAACTAGATGAATAAAACATCATTTTGCGCCAGATTCATTCCTACTTCGTCTAGTTGTTGGATAAAATCATACTGGAGCGTCCCTGGTTTTGGAGGTCGAGATCCATGGAGGAATAGCTCGTCTCCAGAGCCGAGAGTGTCCAGACAGAGAACGAATGCCACGTTGTCGTGGAGTAAACTGGATTCTGAACGAGGGTGCAGTAAACAGAGTAGCAGAGTTTACAGTTATAGTGTTGTTTCTTGCATTAAACGTTAGTCCTGTACGCGGAGCACAGTGTCCCCGCTAACCTGCGTGGTCCAGGTTTTCATCGATCCAGCGTTTGGTGCCGATGAAATTATACTTCCCTCCACCAGTGAGGGTGAAAAGGAGGTGATAGCTGTGAACCACAAAAAAATAAGCAGGAATCAATAAACTCAAACATGGAAATCTAAGCATGGCGTTCACGCTACTTAGCGTTTCGTTCTAAATGATTGGGCATTAGTACGGAGCCTCCACTGCCTATTGTGCTCGATAACGGAATAAGATGGCCACGATTCACTTCCATTCCACTACAAGAGCATTACTGACACTGGAAGTGTGGACTGGAGTGATGCCAAGGCTTAGTGTGGATCAAATATCTACAGTTATGCTCTGTTTGCATGTTATGCATCTGCATTACATTCTGTGAAACAGCACGTTGCCCGCAATGGACGTGGACCAGACATTACCATGGTCACATAGTAGATTAGATACTTTGCACATAGTGTTTTATTTTCGACATTTCTATAAATTAAAAGGTTTTGTAGATTTAGTACTTGACTCTAAAACAGTGGCTCACAACCTTTTTTTTTTCCTTGGAGTCACTTTTATTTTTTCTCTTGGGTTACTTTTATAGCTTTGTGAATCTGTACACTTTCACTTGTTCTCTGTCATTCAGACATGACCTAGTAGTATATAAGACATCTGTATTTCCTTTTATAATTCCTGAGTCCTTGGATTTTAATGCGAACAGAAATCTGACCTGTGTGTGGACCTTGCTTTGTTTACAGGGCATTGCTAGGCTGATAGATACCATGCGCTAATCTGTTTTTCCTTACGTACTGCAGCAATTTATCAGGAAACTTACGGTGCCTTGGTCCGAGGATCTCTGTAGAGTCGTTGGAAGAGGCGGGCCAGTTCTAGCAGTATGGTAACTCCACTACCGTTTGAATCCGCTCCGTATGCCAGCCACTGGAATAGAAATTAGCGGGATTTTTTTGTTTTCAAATCTGATTTGGTTTTTGATACGGTTTTGACTTTCACATTCAGCCCGTTAACCACACTTTACAGACGTTACTTTTGAATACATGTAGTGTCATGACTGAGATGAATTGTGACTTACTGGTGCGAGGCCGAATGAGTCATAGTGGGCAGTGATTAAAATCGTGGGTGGCTCCTCTCCTGCTCCAGGGAGAACGCCCTTGGAGGTAAATTACGTAGTGTGACCGGTACGTTCTGTTACAGATCACAGAGTGCCACTTTAAGGGCTGAAGTCTCCAGCTGAATTTGTAATCAAGCTTACCTCTAGTGTAATAACAGGGCAGTCAGAGATGGGTTTGATGGGGGAGTTGTTGCTCACCAATATCTGGAAGGTAGTGGCTGTGATCATGCTGCGGAGAACTGAAATAATAACAATAACTCGGTACAGCTACACATTAGAAACCAACCAGTGTCAACTGATGCCATATGGCAACAACAGGGACCAGCAAGTCCCTGTCAAAACGGGTATCACCT
Source organism: Parotocinclus haroldoi (assembly GCA_034779995.1). Classification (NCBI taxonomy): domain Eukaryota; kingdom Metazoa; phylum Chordata; class Actinopteri; order Siluriformes; family Loricariidae; genus Parotocinclus; species Parotocinclus haroldoi. Next base: position 12,993 of record JAUZST010089633.1, read on the forward strand.
GACCCTAATAGATCCCAACAAGTACTAACCGGCCCTAACAAGTACCAACAGAGACCAGCTGGCCCCAGCATGCCCTAACGGATACCAACAGGTACCAAAAGGCCCTAACTGGATCCAAAAGGTCCCAACTGGCCCTAACAGCTAACAGATACCAGTAGCTACCATCCAAGCCTAACCTATACCAGGTACCAAATAGCCCTCTCCAGTACCAATAGGTACCAGCTGGCCCCAGCAGGCCCAAACAGGTACCAGCAGGTAAACAAAAGGCTCTAACTGGCACTAAAAGGTATCAACTGGCCCTAACAGCTACCAGCCAACCCTAACCGATCCCATTAGCTACCAGCCAAGCGTAATGGGTACCTAATAGCCCTCTCCAGTAGCAACAGGTATCAGCTGGTCCCAGCAAGCCACGACGGGCACCAACAGGTACCGAAAGGCAATTACTGACACTAAAAGGTACCTACCGGCCCTAACAGCTACCAACCAACCTAACGGGTACTAATGGCTACCAGTCAAACCTAACAGGTACCAAATAGCCCTCTCTGGTATTGACAGGTACCAACTAGACTTAACAGGTACCATTGAGTACCATAGGAGTTGCACAGCAGTGTGCCCATTGATTAGGTTTACTTTAATTGATTGGTGGGACGTTTCCCAGTGAAATCATGATCGAATTAACCTTCAGTCTGATAGATAGAGCATTAACAGCGCACATATGACTCCTCTTTCAAACGGTCTGCAGTATGTAGAACACCATTTTCAGAGATGGCATGTCCCTCTGTTCCTGGCTCTTCTTACCTCTGACCAGGATGGACGCTGACTTGGTGGCTGCAGCCAGCTTCACCTCTGCATGCATTTGGAGAAGCTTCTCATCCTCAGGCACCACGTAAACAGGCAGCACACTCTCTGTCTTCAGAGCCATGGACTCGGTCACCATGAAACCCTGGAGGTGAATGTTTATTTTAAAACCAGTTGCTATGATGCTAGAAATGTATTCAAGGACAAAATGGGAAATGGCAGAAAATATTTGCAGAGCCACCTGAACAACATCTTCATGTACCGTAGTGATGTTTTGGGGAAGCAGTACGATGACGGCCGCAGCATTCTGCTTTTTGGCCTCCAGGAAGCCCTCTACTGTAAAGTCAGACAGCATCATGATTACGCAGCGACGACTGAGACTGGAATCGTCTGCCGAACGAGCCTCGGCTACAACGATGGCACCGCGACAACCTGTCGATGGAAAAATAAGATTCCCCCTTTGACAGAGAGTAAAACTATCGACATTATAAGCTTTGTGACTGGATATACAGTTGTCTGAATACTTTGATACCATTGCTGAAATCAGTCTAAAACGAATCTAATAGTGGGCTAGATCAGATGGCTTTAACTGGCCAGTGTAGAAAGTATTTACTCAAGTGAACTCCACTGAAGTCTCTTAAAGGGATCGCTTATATTTTGGGACAAAAGAGCTAGAGTGCTAGGACGATAATGCGCATCATCGGGTTATTACACTCTGTAATGCAGTTGCGTTTTTTGAACAACAGAGGGTGCAGCCATTAGTAGTAGTAGCTCCTGTTCTCAGTAAGGCGAAATATTATTCTTGTTTACATTTTGTATACAAAAAAGCAGACCATTTTTAAATTATTTTCCAGAATTAAAAACTAAAACTGTTTACAAAAGCTACAAAAGAGCATTTAGTTCTCCATTTTAAACGTTTGCTCTCGATCATTATTTTCGTTGCAGGGGAATGTTTGGTTTTGTGGTAATTGTGGTACGATGAATTTGTTTCCTTTTTGTTTGAAAAGAGAGATTTCAAATTTCTTTATCGATTGAGATTTTTCAAAAATGCAATATAATATTAAGTAGTATAAATGGTCGCACACAAACACAATGTTTTTTTTTTTTTCGACTTTTCTTTTAATGGAAAGTTCTTCATGGCTAAAGAAAGATGGTCTCGTCCAAATCTTCAAGAATTTTTGAGAAGAATTTCACGGAAGCGTGCTAATGTTATTGAGGGAAAGAAAAGGTCTGGGGCGTCTTTGTGGAAAATATAAAGAAAGCTTTGATATACTTCACTTGTAATGCCTCTATAAGAGAAAATATAAAAAAAAAGAAAAGAAAGATAGATTGCAGCCAAGCGCATTCTTTTGCCAAATGAGAAATATTTAGGGTGATGCTGTTTTAAAGCTCCTGATTTTATTGTTCCAACGTTTTAGGAGTTGTTCCTCCCGCGCTGCGGTCTCATAAATGAGCACGAGTTGTTTATAAATCTCCATACATGCTCTACATGACCTAAATGAAAGTTACTGAAAGCACTTTGTGTGTGGCTATGTTTGTGCCACTGTCGCCATCGCAAGTGTTGGTTAATCGGTCTGGTCGATCGATGCATCTCTGTTTAAAAACAATTAAATAAAATAATTCAAGAACCCTTGCATTGTTTGGCATTGTTTACACTTCAGAAATAAATAGGAACGTTTTTGTTTCCAGTGATCGTGAGAAACTCGAATTGTGAGCATCGTTGCACCGTTAATATAAAATGGTACCATATTTTTTGTGTTGCAGATTGTACTGCTGCATCCTGTAAGCAGTGAACTCGTACGAGGACACGGCGGGAAGAGCTGAAGCGTGTAATAGATGTGCCAAGAGCAGCAGTAAGGCAGCCAGTCTGGAAGTTCCCCGAATCACGGCACTGCTTTGCTTCTCTAGTGATCTGTGAAAAGAACTGCTAGGCTTCTACGAAGAAGAGCACGGGCTTATTCCGACAGATGGCAGACGACAGGTAAGTGACATAAAGGTGGCTTCGTTAGAACATCGTGATGATGAAGTTTGGGTCGTTGTTAGATGAACTGAAAAATGTAACAGATGCTCATTTGCTCTGCGCGTCTGTCATCGTACTTTACGTCACATCGCGTCTCGTTATCGTTGTGTTGTACTCAACCGATCACACCCTGAATCGGACACGCACTGAATCTACAGGGCGAGTCGAAAGTCACAGGACACTGCTCTGCGGACCTTTCTCAAATGCTGCCGGAATCATTGTTGAGGTTTCCTTGCCGGTAATACTCCTCGGACGATCGCTACATGCCTGGCCACAGGATCCAATATGGCAGCTTTCAAGATGACCGCCACGTTCTGGACCTAAAAAATAGGCCCCCTCACGCATTACCTGCTGGGGTATTCAGATGTGTCCCGGGTGTCCTGTGTCTTTTGACTCGCCCTGTACTGGACACGATGCACTCGGAAAATCTTCATACTCGCACTAGTTTTTGCACGTTTCTTTATGTTGAGGCCTTGTGGTAAAAGTTTTTCCCCCCATCACTCTGTACTTAATAACCCTTAGTAAGAAAGTCAAAGTATTAAATCAAACATTCAGTCTTTATTTTATCCCCTTATCCTAGTCAGGGTTGCAGGAGAACCGGTGCCTAACCGGCAAACAGGGTGCAAGGCAGTAACTACCCTAGGCAGACACGCTCACACATTTTAAGGGACACTTTCTGGGAACAGCAATTAACCTAGAGCACATCTTCGGAACATGGGAGGCAACCCAGACGGACACGGGGAGAGCGTGGGGTTGGGGATCGAAGCGGGGATCTTGTAACTGCGAGGCGGCAGTGCCAACCTCTGAGCCGTAAAATGGTGCCTCCAGAAAGTAAAACCAGACAACAATTTTCGAATTGTTTGAAAATTTATGACAAAGGCAAGTATTATGTCATTACTTAGCTCTGCGGGTCTCCAATTTCAAACTACACTGCTCGTAAAAATGAGGGAATAATTCAAAATGAATATTCCATTATAAAATATGAGCAGTGTGGTACAAAATCGGTTCGAAAACCACAATACATTCAACCAGCAGCAGTTCTGTGTTTGGAAACGTGTTGTTTGAATAGAGTCTGTGAGATCCCAGGATTTTCCTACAGAGCGGCCTAGACTTTTCATAAAATGCAAAAAAAAGGCAGGCATTTGGGCAGAAGCATTTTGTTGTAGGATGACAACTAGTTCACCGTCACTTGCTTTTCAGAAACTACCCAAGTCTAACGAAGATCATGGTGTGCTAACTGTCATGGACTGTGCTACACAGTAACGTGACCGAAACCCCATCGAAAATGTCGCCATGCGTTCGGTAACATCAAAAGATGCCTTTTGGAATATTTGGAACCAAATCCCAACAAATTTTTATCTATACTTATTTATTACTTGTCTAATATTTAAGATAGGGCAGCACGGTGGGTAGCACCGCTGCCTTACAGCAAGAAGGTCCTGGGTTCAAATCCAGGGTGGATACACTATGTGCATGACTGTGTGTGTGTGCCCTGCAATAGATTAGCATCCCGTCCAGGGTTGTTCCTGCCCTTGCACCCAGAGTTGCCGGGTGGGCACCGGCTGGCCCGCGGCCCCGTATGGATTAAGCGGAAGAGAGTGAATAAATGAATGAATATTTAATATATATAATACTGATATAATAAGAAGAAGTAAAACACAATAGGTACAATAGTGTCCTATACAGTAAATCTCATCTTTGACACCCAACAATAACGAAAGAGAAAGGAACCCTACCATGTTGCCTTCAAGGGTATCCTCTTTCCTGTCAGCAGACGTCACAAGGGTTTACTCATACGTTTTCTGTCATTCAGACATGATGACATTTTTTTTATATCTATTACATAGCATTTATAGAATTGGCTTAATGTTCAACTAAAAGGTACAAACCTGTAGAAGGATTTCCGCTGGTGCCGTAGCTATAGCTGTGAATCTCTGGGATTATCTTTAGTTCAACCTGTCCTTTGGACGAACTGCCATTGCTATAAGAAAACCAGCCCTAAGCAAGACTCCTAATCATTTTACCATATACACACACACGACATAAACCTGCATGCCACTGTAGCATTTTTAAAACTATACCTGGATCTCAAGTGGTCCTCAAGCCCTTTCGTAGCCACATAATGAGATGTTTAGTCACTCCCCTGGATGAAGAGGGCTCATGCAGGCTTACCTTCAGCCCACTTGCACCATCTGCTTCGGGACAGATGATGAATGGCTAATCGGGATTGTCCACCAATCGCAGGCCGCCTTTACTGTTTCAGACTGATCACTGGTGCAGACCTTCATACTGTGCCATTTTACCATGGGAGTTTAGATAGTTAGGAAAATATGTGGGCTTTTTCTGATCAACCTGTGCGTCTTGTTGATCCTGTAAGAGAAAACTTGTCTAGGGAATAACCTTGAAATAAGGAACTCCTAACATGTCTAGTTTTGAGATCGTAAAAAATTAGCAGGTCAGTTGGAAAGGTGTCCAATCTTGTATTAAGGCAACATTTAGGCATTTTCAACACACAAACTTAGAACTAATAGTTTTCCAACTGTACAAACCAAGAAAGTGGCGAAACATTTAGCACAGTGCGAGCAGCAGGGGCGTAACGATACACTCTGCTCACGATTAAATTCACGAGACAGAGTTCATGATTGAAGTTCCAAACAATAAATTTAATAAATTTCAAAATAAATTTAAAAAACTAAAATAAAATACTTTATTATTATTATTATTATGAACAATAAATAATATATTAAAGAATGTATTTAATATTATAATAATAATATTTAGAATAAATATAATCAAATAATTTACTAATATAAACTAATAAATAATATTCAATATTTTCTATTAAAACTAAAGGTTCCTGCAATGAAAGAAATTAGTCAATTTTAATTCTAAACAGAATGTTCTATTGTAGCTTCACCATGTATCCAATGGCTTAGTGAAAAATTCTGAAGAATAACTTCAAGATAATCGAAACCTTTCTTGTATAAAACCATCCTACTATAAAAATTACTCTGCAATTAAAAGAAATTGAGAGTTAAAAAAAATGCTAATGCAACAAAATGTGCAAAATTTCACTAACCTAAAAAAAGGGGCTTTCTTAACTTAAAAAAGAGCTCCAGCCACCCGAGTCTCAAACCTTTAGCATCCTCAGATTCAAATTCACATTCACCTTTGCAGAATGGAACATTTGTACACGGGAGCGAATGATATATGATCGATTGCACCCCCTGGTGTTCCCAAAATGCATTTCCATTGGATGGCATAATAAACCCGATGCACACGGATCCATTTTTTGCTGTATCGTGTCACAGTAGTAACACCCCTAGTCACTAGTCCTTCAGTTTATTTGGATTTGACCAGGGTTGCTCAAAGGTTTGTCTTGCATACAGCAGGAATCGAACAGATTTAACAGTCAATCATTTAAACTCGATGACACAAGGATGCATGTGCTGGATGTACAGTATTTATTAATATGCTGCACAACAAGAATATTGTTAAATACTGATACGGAAATTGTTCACACCATGATATTCAACGATATAATAATAATAATAATAATAAAAAACTATGTTAATAACTTTTCTGTTTGTTCAAATAAATTAAAACAATCCAATTGCAATAAATAGTGTTACATGGAGCGAAGACACAAAGCAAAGCAGGACTAACGGGAGGGTACGTGTTCCAATGTAGTGCAAACTCAGCTTGGTCAGGTTATAGACAGTTATCCCATCCAGACATAAATTTGATTACATTAAAGATTTTTTGGGGCAATGTACAATCATACACTGCTCACAAATATTATTTATT